>JAOXYD010104064.1:0-11652 GCA_028565735.1 Pinacopodium congolense
CTAAAGCTTAGCTAAACACATTTCAGTTTAGTTCCGTTACAACTTGGAATGACCTTATAAACATATTCTTAGCTAAATAATATCCAACAACTAAGATCGCAAAAATAAAAATGCAAATTTACTCATTTTGACAATATGAGATTGAGAGTTTGTAAGAGGCTTGGGAGATAGATTGAGAGTTGCTTTCTAAGTGTCCTAGTCATGAGTTCGACACTTGCAGTGAAGTAGATACCTTTTATGATAGACTTACACTTTTTAGCTAGTGTACCATAAATGTTATTGCTAGAGACAATTTAATGAGGAAAACCATGGACAAAGCTTGTAAGTTGATTCAGGACATGGCGACCAATAGCATTTGAACACAACATGGGGAAAATATTAGGAGCTTATACAATTAATGATACAACAACTTTAACAGCTTCTATGATAGCCCTTAGTAAGCAAGTACAAGATTTAGGAAATGAAAGTTGGTAGGAGTTCATTTAGAGTCTTTATAGGATTTGAGAGTTATGGTAGTGCTTCTCATTCATCCATCAATTGTCAAATATGAAGTCCCTTTAAGCTTGAACGAGACTGATATCAAGCAAATTACAATAGGTAAAGAGGAGGCCCTTATTCTAACACGTACAATCCTAGTTAGAGAAACCACCATAATCTTTAACGGAGCAACAATCAAAATTACTAATATCAACTAGCCAAACCTTAAATAAACTCACCACTTGGTTTCATAGCCAATCCACCCGCTCAAGAGAGCCCTAATTTCTAAGAGAACATGGTGAATTTTATCACAGAAAGTAGGAAAAAGAGGCAAGCTATAAAAATCCAAATAGTAAGTCTTATGCGAGAAAGGTCACCCAGTTAGTTACTGGACACTATCAAGGCTAATTCTAAAGAATATGCTAAAGTTATCACCTTGAATAGTGGTTAGGAGGTGGAGATTTGATATGTTGTTATTTTTGTGTTAATTGTAGATATAAATTTCTTCAATATGTTGAAATTTTTAAAACAAATTAACGAATTTGTTTCTTAATTGTTCTCAAATGATTTTCAACATATGGTAGATGAATATAAATAAAAAAATGCAAGAAAAGCAAAGGTAATCCGAATTCTCAGTTGACATAAAAGTTTTTGATTGAATATGGGCACATGCAAAAGGAAAATTTATCTGCATAATCAATTTGAAATCAGATTTGATACAATTAGGAATTTAATTAATTTGTAAATCAAGTTGTTATCTTTAGGTGGTGATCTGCTACCTAATTTGAAGGAGAGGTGTATCTAAAAAATAACAAAAAAAGGTGAACGGAAAACACATTGAAAAAATCTCTCTTTTTACGTTTTCTTGTTTTTTAGTTTTACAAGTTTCGGATTTGTATCTAAAAATTAGTAGTGATGGAGACAATATGTTCAGCTACCTTTCTGCTGAGTTTTCTCTTTGTTATGAGTAGCTAAATCTTTCTTCTTGGTTGAAGGGAACCACATTATCATCTAGTGTATGTGTGATTTTCTGAATAAAGTTTATTTCATTGATCAATATTAAGTATTTTCTATTTTTCTTTTTATTATTGAACTGATTGATCTTTAGGGTGCGTAACTAGGAATTGAGCGATTTAATTTGTATCCAGATTAGTAAGATTTGACATTCAGTTTTGCTAATATAAAGTGACAATTAGGATTACTACCTCTATGTTAGGGACTGGAAATTTCTAAGGAAGATACTTATCTAGATTAAATACATATTGTATGGGTATGGTCTTGCTTATTGGTTCTCTTGATTCTTAAAGCTGTTAATTAATCAAACTTAAGATTGCATCTACGTTGTTGGTTGATAAGAGTGATTAGAATACATGTTTTTGTTCATTTAATCTTAAGAGAGAACACCATTCAATTAGTATTTGTTAGTGACTTTAATTTTATATCTATGATCTATATTAGTTGGATGATGTAGGTGATTCGAAATTAAGGTTCATTTATTAATTTTCCAAATTTGATTATTTTCATTTATTTCAAATCTTTGTCATTTTTAAATTATTAAAATCACGATAAATCAATCCCCTCTAATTTTTTGAGTTTAAATTCGTGAAACAATTACCAATAGATTCCTCATGGGAATGATCTCAACTCTTCACTAACTACATATTTCATTGTTAGAGTTGGTATTAGTTTGGTTTTAGATGACAGCATCACCACGATTAGAGATGAAGAGGGAAAGAAGAAGGGAGAAGAGAAGATGAGTGAGGAGAAAGTATTGGAGAGTAGGAATAAGGAAAAAGAAAGACGAGGTTTAGGAAGAAGAGAAACTACCTAGGCTATTTGCTGATTCAGATGTTCAACCTTACAAGCTTAGGATCCCCTACCCTCAAATGTTAAAGAACTCAAACATGGATAAGCAATTTAAGAAGTTTATAGAGATATTTAAGAACCTATACATTAATATTCCATTTGCTGAGGCAATTTCTTAAATCCTTACTTATTCCAAGTTTTTAAAGGAGATTTTCTTAAAGAAAAGGAAGTTGGAAGAGTATGACACTATTAACCTTAATGAAGAGTGTTCAAACATCTTACTTAAAAAGTTACCTCCAAAATTTAAGGATCTTGGTAGTTTTACCATTCCTTTCATAATAGTAATCCTCAGATAAATAGGGCTTTAATAGAATTAGGAGCCAATGTCAATTTGTTGCCTTTGTCTATTTTTAAGAAGCTAGAAGTAGATGAACCTAAACCTACAATAATCTCGTTATAGTTAGTTGATCGTACTATCACTTATCCAAGAAAAATCATTAAGGATGTACTTATAAAAGTTGATAAATTCGTCTTTCCTATTGATTTAATAGTTCCTGATATGGAAGAGGACTTTAAGGTGCCCATCATTTTGAGATGGTCATTTATACCTATAACAAGGGCACTCTTCGATGTCCAAGGAGACAAGCTTATCCTTAGACTTCAAGATGAAGAAATTGAGTTTGATACATTCGGGGACATAAAGCATCCTTTCACTTTTGACCCACGTAACTTCATTGGATTTAATCATATTCATGATCCATCTAATTTTCTTTATTTTGACCTATTAAGTAAGGCATTGATGCATTCATATTATTTAAAGATCAATGAGGAGGAGGTTAAGGGATGTCAAAAGCCTTAAATGGTGAGGAGTCTTCTTATTGGATTCAGTCTAAGAGATATGAGCCTTTAGAAAGACTAATTAAGCCCCTTCCAAAACTATTTGCTGTGCAACTATTAGGGTCAAATTGATATAGTTTCAATGGTTAATTTTTTTAATTACGACCCATAATTCAATGTTTAATTGCAAAATTAATGTCTTATTATGTTTAATTTGCATAATGGAGCTTAATAATGAAGATTGGATAAAAAACATGAAGAAAACCTCTTCGTTGTGCCCATTAACGCTCCCTTGAGATGGTGCCATTGACTGAAGAACAGGGGGCCATTGAAGGGTCCAGCATTCGACCTATAACGGCACCTTAAGAGAGTGCCGTTGTACGACGGTGGGATGCCATTGTACATAGAGTCAACAATTTCAGCTCCAAATCTTAAATATTTCAAACCTAGCGTGATCTTAATTAATTCCATTGTCTACTAGCATATGTGGGAGGTTCAGGTTGTCTACATAGACCCAAGAAAACTCTGAAAACATAAGGAGAGTGAGAGAATTTCAGATCAAACTAGCTAAAGAAGCTCTTGGTTCTCTCTTATTTTTCTCTTTGATAGTTTAAGCTTCAAACACATGTATTTCGAGTTTCTGATTGTATTTTCAATTGTTGTTTGTTGGAGATTGAAGCTAAGACATATATATGAGTTTCTAAATCATTATAAGGGGTTTTCTAACTTAGATCATCCACTATATTCTCCTGTTTTTCAGATTAACTAAAGTTCATATTCTTATATGCATATCATTAAATGTTCTTTGATTTTCTTGCTAGATCTTGTGAATTCAGAAGCTGTGGTGGTGTCCAGATCAAGTTAAGGAGTTCAAGACTTTTCCATAAGCTTTCTAAACACATTCTGTAACTTCTAAACTACTTTATTCAGCTCATATTTGTAGATCTATCTAACTATATGGTTTAAGATGCATATCTTGTATGTTTTGATTGAAATGTGTGGCTAATCATTTCTGTTGCTATGGATTGATGTTTTGATGATTTGAAAGAGTTTAAATGCATGTTTAAATGTCTATATTTTGCTTATTAAAGATCTAAAAGAACCAATTTTAAGCTGGCCACTTAAGATTAGTGTTTAAGATAGTTTAAGCATCAAAAATCATCTTAAATTATTTGAAAAATCAATAAACAACATGAATTAATCCTTGCATGACCAAACCTAGATTTTTGGTGAAATTTGGAGTTCTGGAATTAATTTTCTAGAACTCACCTTCTTGAAATTTAAGCCTATTTACTTGATTTTAAAGAATAACCAAACTTTAGACAAGAATAAATGGAGAAACAACAAAGTCTTAACCATAGCTTTGTTTTGATTTTGTGAAGGACGTTAATTAGACTTTAAACTTGTTTTAAAACTCAATTAAGTCATCAATCATCTAATCCATAGCTACTTTACACATTTGGTAATTTTTAGAATTTTTCAGAAGCAATCAAAAGTTGTTTTTGAAGTGTTTAAGCCAAAGTAGTGAAGTTTAAGTATTTTCCAAATTTTTTAATCAAATTCTTTACATTTTTCCTAAGTAATTGTAATCCGATCAACCTAGTAATTAAGCAACTTTTTCCCCTTGGGTCGACACTTGAAGTCTAAAATATTATTCCACTTTTTTACTTTTGTGATAGGTGTACTTGCCTTAAAAGTCCGTTGGTTTTTAAAGTAAAATCATATCAAAATTACCCGCAGTTTTAAAGTCACCTAACCAACTCAACAAAAAACAACCAAGAGAAGCTTCTAGGAGGTTCGTAGACTCCTTAACTTGATCTTGACTTCACAACATCTCTAGATCAATACAAATTAGCAAAAAAGTCAAAGAACAGTTGAAAATACAAGCATAAATATGAGAACTTTGATAAATCCAAAAAATGGAGGAAATAAAGTAATAATATGAATTGAGAAGTCCCCTTGGGTGATTTCTAGACTCAGATATGACTTTTAATATCAAGATCCAACATCCAAAAACTTACAAAACAACATAGAATTTGAGAATTTTTTTTAAAGCCTATATGCTGCTTAGAACAAATGAAGAGACAAGGAGAAGCTCCTGTCTCAATTTTTAGATCTGATTTATTGTAATTGGATTAGGTATTTATGTGTTATTTGTTTGTTTTACAGCTCTAGTAGCCTTTCACTTGCACTTGCAGACAACCAAAATTAATGAAGAACATGTCACATCTGAAATATTTGAGATTTGGAGAGGATATGCTATTTGGCTATCAATACGACGGGTTTACTCGAGGTAATACAATGCCTTGAGCCTGTTATATTGGTCTTGTGCAGCTGCATGAATAGAAGGATCTCTTAAGACCTATGTATTGGTCTTGAAAAGCCCTATTTTTTGTATCCTTTTGGTTTCTTTCTTTCTCCAATATTCTTCAATCATCAATTAAGATCCAATTCCTACAATTTAATCAATTGAAATAAAAATTAAACATATATTCAATAATTTAGGAGTCAAAACATCACAATTATCCATGAAAAACACATGCAAATTAACCCCTTATAATTCCACGAAACTTAAGCATTTTTCTTGTCCTTAAGTAAATTAATTCATCTTCAATTTCATAATAGGATATAAAATATGAAAATAAATTCAAAATTAATATCACAATTATTGAAAATGCTTTCATCATCGATAAAAAATAATGAAGTATGGAACTATTATAAAATTAATTAGTCACATCAAATCGCAAACGCATTGAAATCATGCCATTCTTTTTCAATCTCCAACCTAAATTAAAAAATTAATTCCACATGTAAAAGGAAAATACTCCGAGTTTAATGCATCATCTTTTCGGCACTTTAACATCATTTAAGTAATTTAATTAATCAAATAATTAATTAATTATGTAACCAGTTTAGTTGAGAAGTCACTTTAATACTTTGACATGAAGGTGAATATTTTGTCGTGAACAAATTCCAGTTACTCAACTGAGTCTCATTAATCAATTGACTATTAGCTCCACTCATGACTTCAACGTTATACATATATATATATTGCTCTCTTATTTTTCTTTTTCTTTTCTTTTTTATTATATATATTTTTCTCTTTTTTTCTTTTATTTATTTATCAAATATATATATAAACATACATATAAGATTAGAAATCAATGTAGTGGATTCTCCTTACTTATTCAACTAATTAATTAATTAATGTTAATTTTAATGTTAATCTTTCTAAGGGTTTATTCTAGTTCTTTTTCCTTCGAATGATAAAAGTGTCTTAAAAGAAGTTACAGAATTACTCAGGAAGATGAATTTTACATGTGGAATATAATTCTAATCATCAAGTATCCGTTATCCACATTATGAAATGAGTTAAAGGAATTTAGTCATTAATAATCAAAATCATTCATATAACATTTCAAATTGTCAAAATTATTGAATTCAAAGGAAAGCATAAACAATAAGAATTATTAAAATTGATAAACTATGAAGAAATTGATGATAATTTAAAATACTTATAGACTCAAAATATGAAAGTGTATAAGAAATCATAATGTATAAGAAACCTATTCGTAAAGTAATGCGTACAATAATCCCTAACATGTAAAAAGATCAAATCCCTCTCCCTACTTAAAGTAATCATTGTCCTAAATGCTTATAAAGAAAAGGAAATGCATAAAGTAGGAGACTAAGGAAATGAATACACCAGTTTGACAAAGATATTATGGTTTGTTTAATTGATTTGATGAGCAGGAACTAAAAGGATTAAAAAGATCAAAGACAGAAAATATCAAAAGATGCTCTAATTGTATAATATGGAGTCAAAGCACAATAAGGAGCCACAGTACATCAAAATGTGTAAATTAGATAAAAAAAATAGTGTTAACAATCCAAATCCTAACTACGAGAGCTCTAACCATATGAACTCGAATGTCGACCACTGTATGAGTGGGATCACTAATACTCCTCAAGTCGTGCTAATCGTGAGTCCATGCTTGCCATATGAAGATCCGTACTGGCTAAATGAACCTAAAAAAAACCATCAAACTCAAACATTTGTAAAGAAATCTCGGACCCCATGATGGTCAAGAAAGTCATGAAACCAATAGTAAGAGGTGGAGGTGGAGGTGGTATAACAAATAAAGAATGACGAGGTGGATACACACTCGATGTAGCCTCAGATGAAGCCTCATCCATCTCCTCCCTTGGTATATTGGGATCAGTAGGAGTGAGTAGTGCCTTAGGCTGCTCGTCCTCTATTAAGTGATGCCATACTCCTTGGAATTGCGTAAACTTCTATAACTTCAAGGTACTGATATTGATCCGATTATAACGACCCTTATCCACCTCCACCTCAGAATCAACATCAACTCCTACAGCTTGAAAGATCATACTCAATAAGCTTGGAAAGCAAAAAGTCTTACTTAATTTACGCATCTTCACCACTTCCCTTATAGAAGTGAAGATAAACCCATACAATTGGTATCCATGGAATAGCTCCTAACCCATAAAGCATATTTTAAAGAAGGCAGGCATCACTTAGCCTAACTTCATTTAGCCCACTCGCCCTAGGGACCACATTGGAACTCAAAATATTAATAATAATATGCTTCCTTACTCCTAATGGTGTGACAGAATAAGCACAATCATTCTCCTTAACTAATTTTAGGGTAGCAACAGCATTAACAACCAAAAAATTGAAATTCGAACCAACTAAATCTCCATGAAAGGAATCTCATGGCCTCAGATATATGTCTCCCTTATCAGGCACATTAAAATATGCAAAAATAAAGGCATGAGTCAAATGAATAGGGATACCTCTCATAATGCTACATATTTCGATCGTATCCGCCACATCCATTTCTTCATTATTAGCATAGAACTTGCGAACCAAATCTTGATAATCAAGCCCCACAAAGGTTATAACCGGCTCCCATCCAAGCACACATAAAGCACTTGAAATATTAAACTGATCCTCCATGTCTAGATGAACGAAGTGCTCATAATCAAAATTGTTGTTAGGATGGGAGGCTAACCAATCCAAATTTTCAAGTGTCGTAAACCGAGATAAAGACGACCTTTTCCTTGAAGGTTGTCCATAAGTAGTTCTAGGCAGCATTTTGAACAAAACTTGCCAGAAAAGGTACCAAAATAAGTCAAATGACATCAAGAAATTCAGAAAATTTTGTTAGGAAATTTTCTACAAATATTTAATTCAACTGAAAATGTTCAAAAATTTGATGTTAAAGAAATAAAAAAACATGGTATAAATGGAAAGCTTATAAAATTTAGAAAAAAATGATACCAAAATATAATAGAATGAAGGCCTAAAATTCATGAAAAATTGGAAAAATCAAACCTAGTGTATACAGTAGTTTGAGTCTATTTTATGGAGATATAATGCAATTTTTTTATTATTTTGAGGCTAAAATTAGATAGAGGATGGAATGTTTGACGAATAAACGCCAAAATCACTCAATTTGGTTTTAAAAAGAAGGAGAAAAGTGGATTGGAAGAAAAAGAGGGATACAACGGTTAAGAGAGGAAGAAGAAGGATTCCACATTTTGGAATAGAAAAATAGCATTTTAACACTGTGTTTTCAAAGGATTATGGTGGGCTAGGGACTAATACAAAAGTATGAGCCCGCTCTATTAAACCTGTCGTATTACTTGTCCAATAGGGTACTAATATAGGGGTCAATAAACCAATATGCCTAAACTTGCGCATTGGGTTTGTTAACTCATTTTCTCTTTATTTTCAATCCTAATTTGCATCAAAACTCTTCTTAAACCTTGTCCCAACAAAATGTAATGGATTTTTCAATAATTTCCTTAGAATTAAAATTATAAACACTCTTATATTAAAGAAAAATCAAACTAAACTAAAGTAATAAAAAGAAAAGCATAGTTATCCTAATTTAAACACACTTAAAAGGGCTTTAATATATTAAAGGCCCTAACACACACAGAAAGTAAAACAAAATCACAGAAAATTACCTACCTAACATGGATAATTCCTAGCTCAATGAGGATTAAACATTGAAAGAGTCTTAGAAGACTCTTCAACTAAACTAGAAACTTATAACTTCACTCTTTTCCTATTTACCTTGAAAGTTGAGTGACCATTATTGACTTTAATTGTTCCGAATGAGTAAACCTTAGTCACTTCATATGTACCTATCCACCTTCATCTTAGATTTCTTGGAAATAACTTTAATCTTGAGTTATAAACCAAGACTGTATCACCAACTTTAAACTCTCTTTGAATGATATGCTTCATGCCATCTTTTATCTCCTTTTTTATACAATTTAAAGTTATCAAAAGCATCAAGACGAAACTCAACCAACTCATTTAATTGCAAAAGTTTTTCTTCTCCAACATGTCTTAAATAAAGAGTAAGAAAATCAATGGATCAATAGGCATGATGTTCTAACTCAATAGCCAAATGACAATCCTTTCCATAAACCAACTTGTAAGAAGACCTTCCAATGGGCGTTTTGTATACAGTTCCATATGCCCACAGTGCATCATCCATCTTACGAACCCAATCCTTTTTTGAAGAGCTAACGATCTTTTTTCTAGAAATATTTTGATTTTTAAATTTGAAATTTTGATTTATTCATTAGTTTGAGGATGGTAAGGTATAGTAATTTTATAGGTAGGACCATACTTAGAAAGGAGGGAATCGAATTGCTTATTACAAAAGTGTGTTCCCCCATCACTTATTATTACTCTTGGTATCCCAAACCTAGTGAAAATGTTCTTCTTAAGAAAAATAACTATACCTCTGGCATCATTCATTGAAAGAGAAATTTCCTCAACCTATTTGCTCACATAATCAACAGCCACTAGGATGTGTTGTTTGGAGTAAGATGAAGGGAAAGGTCCTATAAAGTCAATACCCCAAATATAAAAAATTTCATACACCAAAATGTTGTTCAATGGCATCTCATTTCTCCAAGAGATTTTTATGACCCTTTTGCAATTGTCACAAGACTTAATATAATGAAATGCATCTTTAAATAATGTAGGCCAATAGAAACCACACTTAAGCACCTTATGTGTAGTTTTGGTAGGGCCAAAGTGTCATTTTTTTTCTTTTGAAAGACAATGACTAAATTTAACAAGGCATTTCTTCAGTAGGAATACATCTCCAAATGGTTCTATCAGCACATATCTTGTAAAGAAAAAGTCGTACCAAAGGTATTTCTTGATTTTCGAAAATAATTTCTTCTTATGTTGGTAAGAAAGGTCAGGAGGTACAATATTACTAGCTAAATAATTAACTATGACCATATACTAAGGTAATGTAAGCATGGCTAACAAATGCTCTTCAGGAAAAACCTCCTTAATGTCTTAGTTTTCTTCTTTTTCCATCACTATTTCATCTAAATGAGATAAATAAGCCACCATAAAATTTTCTTTCCTTTCTTATCTTTCATTTCGATGTCAAACTCATATAAGAGAAGAATCCATCAAATCAAGAATGGCTTAGCATTCGCTTATTCAGCAAGTATTTCAAAGAAAAATGGTCCATATAGACCATAACCTTTGAAAGCACTAAGTATGATTAAAACTTATTGAAAGCGAACACCATTGTTAACATTTCCTTCTCTATAGTGGTGTAATTCCTTTAAACATCATCCAAAGTGCGATTTTCATAATAAATTGGATGGAAAATTTTTCCATGCCTTTCTCTTAATGTTGCACTAACTACAAAGTCAATTGCATTGCACATTAATTCGAAAGGAAAAGACCAATTAGGTGATATCAAAATAGATGTACTAGTGAGCTTCTCCTTTAATAACTAAAAATAATGCATACACTTATCATAAGAGTTCAAGATTACGTCCTTGGTCAAAAGTTCAGTAAGGGGCTTTTCTATCTTAGAAAAATCCTTCATAAAGGTCCAATAAAATCTAGGACGTTCGAGAAAACTACGAATTGCTCTAACTGAATTAGGCGGTAGAAGTTAAGCAATTCTTCAACCTCTATAGGATCTACTTCAATTCCCTTTCTTAAAATCTTATGAACTAAATCTATGCACTCTTACATCACAAAATGGCATTTTTTTTCCAATTCAAGACTGTTGAACTAAGGTGGTTCTAATAATGTGTTTTGATGATGACAAAACATTATTATGACAAATGTTTAAGTCTTTGATGCTTTATAAGATAAGGTTGATGTGTAAAGTGTAAAAGCATATATGTGGAGCCTAAGGTAGAAGAGTCATCTTGAAGATAATGAAGTGCTCAAGCATTAGACGATTAAGAGCTTGGATATCAAAGAACAAATGATAAAGAATAAGTGATGATCAAGCTTAAAGATCAAGAGAAGATTGATGATCAAGAAAAGAAGATCGAGTTAGTTAGTCTTAGGAAAGTTCTTAAGTTATAAGTCTTCTTGATCTTAATTAACAGTTGAAAAGGACTCTCACATTTGCATGATTATACTTGCATATTGACATATAGGATTTGAATTGTGGTTGTAGTGATTAACTTGAATTGATTATGGCCTTGGTATATTAGGAA
>JAOXYD010104075.1:0-11652 GCA_028565735.1 Pinacopodium congolense
GTTTAACTTAGGACTAATAAATTAGAAAAAAAAAATTAAACATCCCTAATTCACCTCCTCTTCTTAGATGCGACAGAACCAACAACAAGATATTGTATTATTTTAATTTTAGTTTAAAGGTTATTTTCAAAGTATGTTTTAATGATAACAAATGTAAGTATGGCCAAGGATCTATTTTTTAAGCAACATGAAAATTATTCAAGTCATGTATTATTAAAGTTAAGATACACTTCGCAAAGACCATAGAGAAAAGGAGGAGATCTAATTTTGAAATCCACTCAAGTAAATGATAAAACCAAGACCAAGTAAGTCTAAGGCATAACAAGTCTACTAATATTAATTTAATTTTTATTATATATCTTACTTGTTCATATTAATTCTTAAGGGGTTCATCATAAATAAGCAAATCATCTTTTTAACTTAATGATAAATATTTTCAAATTATCAAAAGAAATTAAACTTTTGATTTTAAAGAAAATGATATCAACTTTTAAAATGCTTTTTGAAAAATTTTATTTAAGTCAATTTTTCATCAAGAGAATGAACTTGATAGTTTTAGAAATTTGATAAAACTTTGGAAATGTGCTTTTACATATACTAGTTAACTAATATGGATTGGTTGTTGATCAATATTAGTCTTTTTTTTATAAATAAAACGGTCAACTAATGTGTGTGTATGAATTACCAATGCCTCTTAAAAGGAAAAAAAAAAAAGTTATACCATGAGTTTATAACCATACTAATTAGTATATTGATCATCTAGTACAACATACTGCTTGATCGACGTATTTTTGTGATAAAACAATATGGTGTTGTGAGACCTATAGTGTTGAATTTTGCACATAAAAATTATTCAAGGCAAAAGATATAATTTACTCCCTAACGTTTTTAAAAAGATTTAAATTGCCCTCTAACATTTTTGAAAGTATCAATTTGCCTCTTAATATTTATCAAATGGTGCATTTTTTCCTGAAAGCTTACAAAATAGTGTAAATTACTCTTTTAATATTAATTTCATTAAAATTTTATTAATTACTTTTTAAATGATTAGTTAATAGTTCATTTATAAAATTTTGACAAAATTAACATTTATCTATTAAGATCTTAACAGAATTAGTATGAAAGGAGTAAAATGTACAATTTTGTAAATATTAAGAGTTAATATGTACTATTTTGTAATATTACGAGGCAAATTACATCATTTTACAAACGACGTTAAAGGGTAAAGTAAACATTTTGCCATTATTCAAGTTGAAAAGTTCTTCTAAAATGTTTTCTTGTGTTTGATGAATTCAAAAAAGAGGAAGAATATACATGATTTATTCTTTATGCAGAACAAATAAAGATTGTTGTAAGGATATTCCTTTTTATTTAATTGAAAAAAGAGCTTAATGAAATTTCAAAAACAAAATTTAAAGAATGAACGAAAATAAAAACTGTTTGTTAATCCACTATAAAGTTGATTATGTGTTGTTGAGGACCAACACTTTTACTTATAGTAAAATAAAAACTAGAAAGAATTATCAGGAAAAAAAGAAGAAGAAGAAGATAATATGTAGTGCAGGGAATAAGTCTTTTCTTGACATTATTAAACAATCGGATCAGTGTACTTTTCAAAAACTATTTATTAACAATTTGAGTGTCGGTAAGGCATTATGAACAAAATTTATGAAAAGCAGATAAGGACTTCTTTATTTACTCAGATATATAAATTATAAAAGAAATAGCAAAAAAAATTCCAAACAGAGCATCCTAAAGGTAGTTGGTCAGAAAGAGAAACGAACAAAAGATCCCTGAACCATGAATCTATACATGAGTAAGAAAGGATAACTGAATTTATCCATTGAATTAGTTGAAAGCAAGAATAACATTTCCGTGACTTTGATAATTTCGAGGAGTCTCTCAACTCTAATGTGCCAAAATTTATGATTTGGAATGATCACGTATTTATATATTTGCCTATGCTTGGTAAGAAGCCGTAATTTGGTATTTAAATTTTTTAATAAAAAGGTTATTAATTGGATATCAAATTCGATTAATCACAATAAACTCTAGCTATGAATCAAGGCGTGTTATGGAAAAAAAGAAGAAGAGAGAAATATTAATCAACTTAACTTTGTTATTCACAGCTTTAAAAAGGACCTTTTGATACAAGTAGCATTACTCTTTTCTAATTTTCCGTTTTTGAAAAAATTGATGTTCAAGTTTCGAAATTTACTAAAATACATTGACTCACATAAATGTTAAACAATGGATAGAATCATACAACAGAACATTAATTAATAAAAAAAACGTACTTCATATGCTTCTGAAAATGAGTAGTTAATAAATCATCTACTTGAAACGCTAACTGTATATAACAATGCCTTGAAAAATCCTATAATTTCCGTTTATTTAATGTACTTACCTGTATAATCCAAACTATGAGAGCAGCATTAACTTTCAGATCACGTTTCAAGTATAAGAGTTCTATCATTTTTTTTAGTACTATTGCCCTTTCCCTAGGATGTGATTAGTTGGAAGTTCACGAATTATATCGAGACTTAGGCTTTATTGCCTCTAAGGATTGATTGATTTATAGCAATAACAAAAGTTGTAAGTAATCACTGTATTATAAAATAGAAAAATAATATAACCATGGTTTTAAAATAAAATTTTTATTTGACAAAGGTAGGTAACAGAGTATATACACAAGTATGCGCAAAAGTACTTCATTTAGGACACGGATATCAAACTATTTGTATACAGATTTCCCAAGCCAATGTTCTTATGGCCTTGCTAAATTCACTAAAGGGAATGAGAAATTAGGAAACATGTTTAGTCGTCAAAAGGTTGTAAATGGTAGATATGATTTAGGTTATGTTAGTGATCATGGACCTTCCTCTAGTATGACTAAATTCGTTAAAGGGAAGAACTTAGAGGAAGAAGAAATTGGGCCATCAATTAAAAATGTTTATAGGCCTTTATCATCTACCTATCATCATAGAAAGAATCATCATGCATTTTTGTATACACTAAGACCATCATATATAAATAATGTGCATATGCCTAAAAGGAGACATAATTTTTTTGTTAATGCACATCATCAAAATAATGCATATAGGCCTTCCACTTCATATGCTCCTCATGCATATATGAATGTTTCTAGAAATACTTATCATACTCATCATATGCCATTAAATGTGTCTCATGCGTATCTTAAACAAGAATTTTATCAAAGACAAATGTTTAGATCTAAAAATGCATATAGAACTAAAATGGATCTCATTATCACTATTATGATGCATTTGGGAGTTTTAATGATTATAGATTGAGGCATGTTCATAGAAATGAATTTAAATCATATGTACTTTTGGTTTTTCATTATTTTGGACATTTTGGTCATGATCATCAATTTTTTTATGATTTTTTAAGAATTATGAATGCTTTGCTTAATGGACAAGAAAGGTATGAAACTAACTATTAAGAACTCAAGATGATGTGGGAATCAAAAGTCCGATAAATTTTCTTTGTCAGTTTTTTTACGGTATCTCCAAAAGAATAAACGAAAGAAGAAATCACTAATATTGTTAAATTAAGGAAGTGAAAAATTCAAGAAATGAAATTGATGATAAACATAAAAGGGCACGCCTTTGAACTTAAAATGTATGGCTCCTTATTTTAAATGTTACTTGATGTTTTGAAAACTTTTTGCTTTAATTATTAAATTGAATAATTGTGATTTTGATAATAAAATCTATTGAGTAGTTATACTTGAAGAAAACTATTATTCATTTTTATAGTTCATGTCTAAATGTATTAGTATTACATACGTGTCAACATTTAAGTTCGATCAACCGAACTAAGTACATCAGTCGATCGATTGTCAGTCGATCGATAGAGATGATTCAGTCGACCAATACCTCAATAAGTGGCATTTTAATTTTGCTAATGGTTACCTTCATTTTATGCTCTTCTCTCCTATTGAGCCTCTGCCTTCCCCAAAATCTCAAACCTTTTCCTCTCATCATGTCTACTTTCTTTCTTCTTCCAATTTGTGAATGTTTCTCCTTAGAATCTTCCTTTCTCCTTTTTAAATCTTGAATAATGTTTGTGTGTTAGTGCACCTAGGTTGTTTTTAGGAATAATTTTCCCATACTAATGGTGGTGGATGCTTTTAAGGTGTTTAATTGAATATTTTCAAGTCTTGACATGTTTTTGCATTTGAAATCATGATTAGGAATGCTTGAATATGATTTTTTTAAGGTTCTTTATTTCATTAAGTATGTGTTATTTAGTTGAAGAGCCTTTTTAATGACTTTCCTACATGATTAGATTTTTCATGTTTAGGTAAATTGAAACTTATGACTTGATAAACGTCTATTTTGAGTGCTTTTTGGATGTTTAGATGCCTTATGGATTACATGAATTGGTTTTGCATGTGCAAGCATGTAGAATCATTTTTTAAGCATATTTTCGATAATCAAGATTTTGAATTTTTGATCCCTATCATGTATTTTAAATTTTGTGCTTAAATATTTTGAAAATAAAATGCTTTCATTGAGGGGAGCATATAAGATGGAGGATTTCCTTTTACAAAATTGTTTACTAAAAAGCTTGGATGAGTTGTCTCCATGTATTAGTTCACAAAAAAGGTTTGAAATTTTTTTTTGAAGCATCATGCTTTGGGAGAGAATGGCACTTCCTTTATTTTCAATTTTCAAAATTGATTTTTGATAAATTCATGCATTGTATTATGTCTTAAAGATGGAGAAGGATTTGTTCTAATTTGTTAGAAAAGTAAAGTTTTGTATGATGCTTTGATGTAGATATGCTTATACCTTGTTTATTCTTGTCATATAATTACTCCTTGATATGAGTGTTTTAAATGATAATGTATGAATTAGGGATGTTGTACCTATTTCAATAATGATTATAGATTTAATGTCATTTGACTCTCTTAATGCATTTGATGTCTTGCTATGAAAGTTTGAATTATTGAAAATTGAGATTAGATGAATTGAGGGAGAGTCTTAAAGTTTTAAATTTTGAAAATTTTAAAATATTAAAAAATCCTTTAAAGTGTTGTGTGATTTTAATTAATTTAGGGGGAGTTAGCCAAATTTTAGAGTTAAGATGATTTTATGGTAAAGTTGAGATTTTTGAAATGATTTTGGAATTGTGTCATGTATGAACCAATTTAATTGGTATCTTAAAATTTGTTGCATATTGTGTATAATATTATTATTTTATGTTGAATTTTGGTTATTTCTTTATTTTTAACTATGTATAAAAAAGGAGTAACCCTTTTTAGTATTGATATGTGATATTCATTGTGTTGTTGCTACCCGATGATGATACTTTGTGTTATATGTTTTTTTAAAGTATTATTAACAATTGGTGTTAGATACTTGTCTTGTTTTAATTAATTAGTATTAATTATGGTTTGTATTGTTTTAATTACAATTGGTATTGGCTATGGTTATCGATTCATGTTTTTGTTAATAAGTGGTATCTTGTTTTGACTTTCATCACGAGGGATGTCAATAATTGGTTTAAGTTTTTTTTTCCTAACACTTGGTATTACATTTTTTAACAATTGGTATTGGCTAAGGTTATCGATTAATGTTTTTGTTATTAAGTGGTATCTTGTTTTGACTTTCATCGAGAGGGATATCAATAATTGGTTTAAGTTTTTTTCCCCTAACATTTGGTATTACATTTTTTAATAATTGGTATAGACATGTCTCATTTTTCAATAAGGCTTGAACCAAGTATGTGATTTTTTTTAGTAATTAATCACCTTGTAATAACAATTGGTATCATTTTTAATGCTGATGCATTTGACACCTTTTGAAATGACATTTGGTTGATTTTATCCCTCTTTTGAGTATTTGTGACATGGTATCTTGAAGTTTATCATGGTATGCTTTATTAAGGTGGAGCATTATTGAAAGAAAAGTTTCTCTTAACATCACTTAAAAGAAAATTTATGGTGTAATTTTAACATGTTTTTGAAAATTGACCTAAGATATATGTTTAGGGTAAAGGGAAAAGATGTGCATATCCTACTTATATGTTTCATTTTTGTATATAAGTATCAAAGTGTTATGATTTTCATATGTAACTTGTTTTATATTAGTATTAAAGGTTTATAAATTTTTGTAATTGGATGTGTACTTTTTGATGATTACAAAAAAAAAAAAAGAGAATGGTAGATGTGATATTAGAAAGGGGTAGCAACTTTTGGTATGCATATGATGTTTGCTTATGTAGTTTGGTATGCATATATGGTTTAGTTTATTTGTTATGTGTATCTAATATCACATGATTTTATCATTATAAAAAAGGGGAGATTGTTGAACCAAGGGTTGGTTACACCTTTGTTTTGATGATGACAAAAATAGTTTTACTAATGTTTTTGTAAAGTTTTTTTAGATACATTTTCAGAAATAAGTCTTGAAGTATATGGTGAGGAGTTAAAGTGCATGAATGTGAAACCATCAAGCTAAAAACTTCACTAAGAATTTAAAAAAGATGTGGAAATGGTTGAAGACTAAAGTTGATGGAAGAAAAGCATTAGGAATGAACTTGAAGATTGAAGATAGATGATCAAGTTCAAGAGAAAAAAATTTTAGGTTGTTATAAGTGAATATCTATTTAAGTCTTCTTTAGGTCTTACCATATGTTAAAAGGGTTCAATCATAAATATGCATTCAAATTTAGTATTTGCATATAGGATGCACAATCAATAGGTGTTGTTTATGCTTGATGTGTTTGTGAAAATCCTCTTAATACATAGATAAATATTTGTATTGTATCACATGAATATATGTGATGAATGAATTAATTGATTAAAGGGTGAATGGATGAATAAATTGGTATGATTAATAATTTGGTTAATTGGATGTGTTGGTATTACTTATTTGATTAAGTATTGGCTTGAATGAATTGGATAAATATTTGTCTAATTAGAGTTATATGAATTGGATAGAATAATTTGTTAAGATAATTTCATAAGATGAATAAATGTGGTTGGGATGAATTGTGAAATTTATGTTATATTTGTTTGATATTTATTGGTTTGTGGTAAGTGTTGGAGTGGGTTAAAAATTGATTTGGATTAAGTATGGTGTTGTTGATTCTTTATTAGGATGAAGGAGTGGCGACCTTTAAAAGGTCGGTCAACCAAATGGAGTGTATTAGTTGACCGACCCTAAGCATTCGGTCGACTGATAGTGACGAATCTAGAGCTGAACAATGAGCAAGGGCTAGTTTTGCAAAAGTAAAAACAATTAATGTTAAGGAATCTTGAGCAACATGAATTGTGATATTTTTGGGTATAAATATGTGTTGTGTGTGTTATGTTTAATTTGAAAAACAGAGTGAAATAGCTATACAAGAGATTTAAGCATTATTGAGCTTGTTTGTGTTTGTTTACGTAAGTAGTATATACTTATGCGTATTCTTGTGGGTTTTGCTTTGCATATCATATACAAGTGTAGTATGAGCCTTTATACACCTTGGTGAGTCAAAAGTGACAAGATAGTGTAAGTTGTAGCTATGAGAAGGGTGAAAATTGTGAGTGAATATATGTAAGGGATATTCTTGAGCCATAAAAGAAGAGCATTGTGAGGTTATCCCTTAACCTTAGAAAAGAGAGTGATAGGTTATTCCTTAGCCTTGAAAGGAAGAATGAAAGTTATCCTTGACCTTTAAAAATATTGCATTTCTAATGTTGTAAGTTTTGGCATATTAGTGTAGAAATCTCAATAAGTAGTGTTGAGGACTAGACATAGGGGCAAGTGGACTGCTCTGAACTAGGATAAATCATTTATGCCTCTCTTATTTACTTTATTACTTTTGCGTACTTATTTAATGTTGTTTAATTTATTGTTATTTTTTAATTTGATAAATTAAATTATTGTTTAGATTCTACATTTAGATAAATTGGTAAAATATTAGGTTGTGTAACTCAAAATAATTTTGAAACACCTAATTCACCCTCCTCTTTGGTTCCATATAGGCCTAATAGTATGGTTTGTATGAAGTTTCCAATCTCATGTAGTTGTATGTAGTCTTTATAATACATTGTTATGCGAGCTGTGTCACATGTCGATAAAAGTAGTATAGATTATGCAATGACGTTGTATAGTTTAGTCAAATAGTAGGGATGCTATGAATGAAGGTGTTATAAGACTTGAACATAATAATTAGTTTATTGTGCTTAGATAAAGTTTTTTTCAGTAGCCTAACACTCAATGTACAAGTGATGTGCACAAACATGACAAGATAAAAATGCATTCCATATGTCTAGTAATATTAATATGAGTTGCAAAAATTGTGTGATGGACTTATACTAAAACCACCATATTTACGATAGAATATGATAATTAGGTTAAAAAATTTATGCGGGCCATAATATGTATATGATGGGAGGTGGTCTTTTATTGAAAAATATTTCAAACCGTATGAAATCTAGAAAGGCTTAAATCGTATGTGTAATAAAACTATAAAATAATTAAGATTAGACTAACAAGACGAAGATAGTAATTACAAAGAAGCATTGAATTCATTAATATTAAGGACAAAAAGAGTATCACAAAAAAAAATATCGCAACCTTAATTGCAACCAAAACATTTGTCTATCTTATTACTAGTTCAACCTCCTCTAGTCTAGAAGCCAACATTTCCAATATCTTCTTCCTTTTCTCTTTAAGCAACTACACCTTCTAAATTAATGGGAAGTCTATGTGCAAAACTGAGTCTAGGAGGAGACGATTGAAGTCGATGTGTCATTTACCCTAAAATATTTGCTCTTATCATGATCTCTCCTTAAACTTACATCTCCCTTCCATTTGGTTGCGATTTGTATCCTCTGCTTGGCTTGCAGATAGAGAAATAAATCCTTTTTACGGATTAAAGCATGGGAAAGATATGTTCTTACATTGTTTGACAACTCATCTTCTATTTGAAACTCTGGCCCTTTGGAAGCCTGGATTGAAGATTGTTCAGTAGCATCTGGACATGACTAGAAAAATTTAATCCCTTAAGCCACTACATCGTAGTTATCTCCTTCATCAGTAGACGTGTTCAATGTACGTGAATAAAAAATAAGGATAGATTGATGAATTATAAATCTTTTATAGTTATGTAGACCTACCATTGGAACAACCTTCCAATGGTGGATTAGCCCTCTTTATCCTAAGACATCGCAATGCTAAGGAGAAAATTAGAGCCTATAAGAAAGTGAAATCAGAGCATCGCTTAAGAAAGGGAATACACAATACAAGTTACCTTTTCACAAGTAGTATGGTTGGTGACGGATGAATGAAGCTTACTGTATGTTTGGTGATAGAAGGGAAAAGCTTTAGATGAAATAGGAGAATAAAGTTGAGGAGAACATTGCATTTCACATACACTGTGAAATGGTAGTCTGAAGAGTACTTGCATCATTATTATTGCACGATTTTTTATGAAAGAGAGACGCGATTTTTAAATTAGTTAAAAATTCTTTTGACTTTTGAACAGTGTATGTCACATAAACTTATGTTTACCAAGAGGTTGTGGTTTGGCACAATCCTATTGTGTATTTAGGACAACAGTATGCAGTGATGCCATTTTATTCATTGTGATAGTATAACCACAGCTTCGTCAGATGACATCATTCATTGTGATGTCTCAAATAATGACATAGTGATTGAATGCCACATATGTATGCCTTTTATGCTTTCCTCAACAAGTTCCTTATATTTCATTTGTTGAGTGGCATCTACAAGCAAGATGTAATATAATCAAATCATGATGTTGACAAAATGAGTTGAATGGCGACATTTATGTATTGTAAAATTGACATATTTTCATTTATGTTATAATTTAGAACTTGAAACTAAAAACCACGTTGGCTTTTGGGGGTAGTTAGTTAGGTTAGTAGTGAACCGAATGTGGAATAGTTGTACGAAATGTATATACATAAATTATATGATGATCTTTAGGTGATGAGAATAAGTTTAAGGCAAGTTGCACCTGATATCATCATAATGTGATGATATAGTTCAATATGAATAATTCATAATGAAAAGGGTGATTAGGAAGGGGAGTAAAAAAAGTATAATAAAGTTGTTGGAAGTGACATTGAATTGCCTATTTGATATATTAAGAAAGTGAAAATTAGAGTGGATGATACATGTAAATTAAGGGTACGACATAATTTAATACAAAAATCCCAATTGTTACATAATGTAGGTGATATTGATATTAGCTTAGTTACTTACCAAATGCTAAACATATAAGGTTATCATGTTATAATGTTTTAATGGTTTAGCACTTCTAGATTTTCTTACTTAAAATGAAGGAAGTGAATACTCAGGGAAACCTCATAATTTGGTTCATCCATTCTATACGGGCCTCAACATTTTGTTAGTTTTCATAGAAGGGTACTAAGTTGAATGTATTCATCCAACAAACCAACTCAATATGTAAAAGTAATATGAATTTAAGAATTTTCACATTTATAGTAAAAGTGCAATGTATCCCAATAATAAGACAATTGAAGTAAGTATGAAGTACATGTTGACTATAGTAACATCATATTCTATTTGTTTTGTCTCACTATTGGGTCTTATGAATATTTTGTTGTAGTTTTTCCCATACCAAGTTAGGGATAGTGATGTAAAAGCATATACAAATGCATCAGAGGAAAAAAATCAATTTAAAAATTGTTTATACAGTTGAAGGGAATGTTCTTAGCATGCCTAAGTCAATCAGATTAATGAAATACTAGGGTGGGTGGTGCAAACAAGAGAGATACAAAGTCCTAATGGTGTGTAGAGACGTACTTAGTTATATGTTATTGATTATGTAGACATTTGTGCATAAGCAACAAAGATGAACATCAACGGAGTTCTAATAGTGTAAGCATCTTTTTAAAAATTGCTTCTCGTCTAATATGGAGTTGGCATTTTGTTCCCCATATGGTTTGAAATAAGATTATTAGGACTTACATTCCTCGATGATTTGTAAATATAAAGGAACAAGGAACCTATATAGCACACAATCATGTAAAAAATTGATGTTGGTGAAATTAAATAGTACATGAGATCTTGCGGAATTGGAAATCCAATAGACACAGTAGAACATGAGTCTTTATGCTTAATGGTACAAGGATGGGTGACGATGATAGGAAATTGACATCAGTATAGAGACTACAAGCAAAGCCTCTTATAAAGGTACCGTGATTACTATAATAGTTCTACGATATTGTGAAATCATGGAAATTTATAATAGCACATGTAATATCTATATGATAATGTGTCAATAATAGGGAAGGTTAGTCACAAAATGCATTTAATGCAATTTATTCCCATAACATTGTTGGGAATGATGTAGGAACCATGATATAGATGGTATATGAAATTAAGGTTGTAAAACTAATATATCTTTGTACACACAAGTAGATATTTCATATTAAGTTCACTCATTATATTAATGCACTAGGATGAGAAATGCAGCATAAGTTAGGAAGGAGTAGGTAAAGAATACAAAATGGTCAATGTGAAATTATGATAAGCTTTGATGGGACATTTAGAAACGCATAAGTTTTTTAATAGAAGCCATACCACAATATGTTGGTCTAATGGTCTATTATGCTCCCGTTATAGTAGCATGTAGGGA
>JAOXYD010104086.1:0-11651 GCA_028565735.1 Pinacopodium congolense
CTATTCCTCATCTATTCCATTCTTACAGAATAGCTATTCCATTCCCCCTCTATTCCATTCTGCAAACCAAACGTACCATTAGTTGATGACAAATGAATGCCTTTATGATCAAGATCTAATTGACAGATTTCTTATTAAAATTTTGGAATTGTGTCAAATTAGCTTATGTTCTAAATGAAATACTAGTTTTCCTGATTACGGACAAAGGGTTTAAACATGATGGACGATGCGTGAAATGTCATTTCAATAGGTAACAGTGCCACTGGAGCCATTGCTGGAGGAGTTGCTGCTGGTGCTGCTCTGCTATTTGCTGTTCCTGCACTTGCAGTTGCGTATTGGCGACGAAGAAAACCACAGGATCATTTCTTTGATGTGCCTGGTTAGTTTTTTTTTTTTTTTTCACGAAATTAAGTTTCCGATTGATAGTGTTGATACTAATAGCATGCATTATGTTGTTGCAGCTGAAGAGGATCCAGAAGTTCATCTTGGACAGCTTAAAAGGTTTTCTCTCCGTGAGCTGCAAGTTGCAACAGATAGTTTTAGCAATAAAAACGTTTTGGGTAGAGGAGGATTTGGAAAAGTCTATAAAGGACGCTTAGCTGACGGTTCTCTCGTGGCAGTAAAAAGACTAAAAGAGGAGCGTACACAAGGTGGGGAACTGCAGTTCCAAACCGAAGTAGAAATGATCAGTATGGCTGTTCATCGGAATCTGCTCCGTCTGCGCGGCTTTTGCATGACTCCAACAGAACGGTTGCTTGTGTATCCCTACATGGCTAATGGAAGTGTGGCATCATGTTTAAGAGGTACATTTGTGTCCTTGTCCACTTCATGTTCTTTCTCGCAAAATTTCAATTGCCAGTAATGCTTTCACATTTACCTTGAAGCTGTTTACAACTTGAACAGGATTTGCTTTTATCAATTGCAACTTCCTTGTTCTTTTCCTTTTTATGTGCCTTTCTCAAAGTTTTACATAATCAATCAGTGATTTCATCTTTACCTTGCAGCTGTTTCGTACCCGAAAAGATTTCAAGTTTAAATTGGCTACTTATAAGCGGACTTTTTATGCTAATTCACTTGTGTTTATCAGAAATTGTGGCCTTAATACATGAAAGTTCGGAAACCTTTAAAAATTTTTGAAATCGCCTTCAACACTTCATGAATAAATGAAGTTTATAGGAAAAGCTTGTAGTACTGATGATCTTTGGTTACTGTTTACCAGAGCGTCCAGAATCCGACCCACCATTGAATTGGCCCATAAGGAAGCGAATTGCATTAGGGGCTGCTCGTGGTCTATCTTACTTGCATGATCACTGTGATCCTAAGATTATTCACCGCGATGTGAAAGCTGCAAATATATTGTTGGATGAGGAATACGAAGCTGTTGTTGGTGACTTTGGGTTGGCGAAACTCATGGATTACAAAGATACTCATGTTACAACTGCAGTACGCGGCACAATTGGGCATATAGCACCTGAATATTTGTCAACAGGAAAGTCTTCTGAGAAGACTGATGTTTTTGGCTATGGTGTAATGCTGCTTGAACTTATAACTGGGCAGAGAGCTTTCGACCTTGCTCGCCTTGCAAATGATGACGATGTCATGTTACTTGATTGGGTATTTGTCTCCCCTTTTCATTTTTTTTTCCTTGGTGATGCAAATCCTTGCCTTTGCCTTGCTTAATAAACCAACTTATTCTTCACTGCTTGTTATCATTCCTGAAAATCAGGTTAAAGGTCTTCTCAAAGATAAGAAGTTGGAAGTCTTAGTTGACGCTGATCTTCAAGGTAATTATATTGAGGATGAGGTGGAGAAACTGATCCAAGTAGCTCTGTTGTGCACGCAAAGTTCTCCAATGGAACGACCGAAGATGTCGGAGGTGGTCCGAATGCTGGAAGGCGACGGTCTGGCCGAACGATGGGAGGAGTGGCAGAAAGAGGAGGTGTTCCGCCAAGAATTCAACCATCCTCACCCCAACACCACCTGGATTGTTGATTCCACTTCACACATTACTCCAGATGAATTGTCTGGTCCCAGGTGATACAGCTTCCCCTTCCATTGAAGCCTGCCTTCCTGCCTTTGTGGAGGTCCATTGTGTGCCTGAATTGTGCATATAGCTTTTCTTTTTTGTTCTTTTTTTTTTTTTTCACTTTGTTCTTGTACTCTTCATATATTCCAATGTCTAGCTTATATTTACATAATTGGAGTTGCTTGGTGCTACTGTAATTCCTATAGGATGTATTGGAAGTTAAAGGCTTTGTCACTGATGAATCAGTTAGTGAAGATTGTCAACAAAAATAAATAAGTTTACATTTTTGTCTGCAGAATTTATTGTTATGATTTTCGTTTTTTTAAGTTTATTGTAACTGCATTTTTTTGACTTGTTTCGTCTATTTTGAGTTGCATATTAGTTTTCTTTAACGTAAAAAATGAAGTAATTAAAAATGATAATTTTTTTGATAAAATTTAAAAAATATTATCAAATTTTTAGTGAAAAAATTTAAAGCTTATGCTACTTATATTGTAGTTAAGGCCTGTTTTTAATTTTTGTTCCCTATTTTTTTAAATATAAAAATCGAAAAAAAAGAGTATAAAAATTAATAAAAATAATACATTAATACAATATAAAAATTAAAAAAATATATACAAATTTTAATACAAATTATAACTAATAATTTAACTACATGTGCTCTAAACAAGTGGGCCTTATCGCTGTAAATGAATTTAAAATATTAAATTTTCTATAAAAGAATTTATGGACTACAACAAAGTATTTCCATAATTTAATATGTTCAAATTATGTAATCAATTAACTGATGATGCATGGAACGCCTAAAGTGAATTATGAGACGATTTCCAACAAGAAAATATTCTTGTGCCACTTTAAATTATGAGAAAAAAATCACTAAGTTAAATTTTTATAAAATTTTTTGAATGACATAATTCAATGAAAAAAATAAAATTAAACTTAATAATGAATAAAAATCTTATTTACATAAAAAAAGTTGACTGTTTAAAATATCTTAGTAGAAGATAAAAAAATACAACCTTTATTTTTTTTGGTTAAACAATGTAAATTATGATAAAATATTTATAAGAACTTAGTATTGAAAATAATATTATTAAAGTCAAAAATAATGATACTAGATTTTTTTTTGAGAAATTAAAAAATTTAAATTATCAAAATTCAAACTCTGGGAGAGGAGGATGTTTACAAGATAATTTGATATTATCAAATAAAATTTTATATATCTTCGAAATTCAAATAATATATGTAAAAATAATTAATTAATTATGATTCTTAAAAAACTTAATTATTATGGTTTTAGAGAAGTATTGCTCAATTATAAATCAAATTTAAAGTAATAATAATTAAAAATATCTAAGATACAAATAAATCATGAATTTAATTAAAATTAGTTTTTTCATCACAAAATATAAATATTCACATCATCTACTTATTTAAGTTTCATAATAATTCCCAAACACTATTGAATACTTTAGCGAAAAATGATTTGAAAAATTAAAATAAGTATAATAAAAATACATAATAAAACTTATATAGTCATAATTACAATGGAATTTAATGGTTAAATTAAAATTGAAAGATTTAGAATATAATAGGAAAGAAAGGAGACCTCAAATTCTCCGACATACGTGTGTGTCTTCTTCTTCGTTGGTGTGCTGTGTCTGAAAACCTTAAATCCTCCAAGCTTAGAATGCGCCTATGATGAAGGAAAAGGGAAAGAGAGAGGCTGGTCTTTCTTGGGTTTTTCTTTTTCAATAAATAAATTAATTAATCGGAAGAAGGTGTGTGGGGGGAAGGAAGAAATGGAAAGGGTAATTCACAAGTTAAGGAATTTGGACGCATACCCTAAAATCAATGAGGATTTCTTCAGCCGTACACTCTCCGGTGGCGTTATCACCCTTGTTTCTTCTCTTGCTATGCTCTTCCTCTTTTTCTCTGAATTTAGTAAGTCCCCTCTCCCTCTCTTAATCTCTCTTTTTCCCTTATCAATTACCCCGTTTTTTTTTTTTTCCTTCCAATTGGGTTTCTGGTGTTTCTGTTTTATGTGGCATCATATGGCATGTTTTTAGTAAAGGATATGTTTGTTTTTTTGTTATGAATTTCCGTGCAAATCTATCTTATATGTGATATTTGTGCTTGAGCTTGAAAAATTTTCAATTGCATAAAATTTCCAATGATTGGCACATGATACAAATAGCTTGCCCTCATTAGGATATGGGTTTGCTTCTGAAATGTTTGTGTTCTATGATGTAAGGGAGGATTGTGCAAGGTGATGGATGTGTAGGGAGACACCTTTGGAGATGCTTAAGGATTTTGTTGTTTTAAATTGGGTTCTCCGTTCACTTACTTTGTTTATGTTATGAGACTTAAACCTCCGTTGTTGTTTCCCACACCCTTAAGGGATAATAGATTTGTGTATGTCTACTTGGTCCAAGTTTATGTTTGAATTACTGGATCTGGATTTATGGTTTCTTATTTCCATGGCAGGATTGTATTTGCACACGGTTACCGAGACAAAGCTTTTAGTGGATACTTCAAGGGGTGAAACATTGCATATCAATGTAATTGTCTCAGTGCCTCTTTCCTTTTAAACATCTTTTTCCTGTAACTATGGGAGAATAATTAAGTTTTCTCTAATGTATCTCAATTATTATGATGGTTTGGCTATTGCTGTTGTACATCTTGTTTTTTTTTTTTTTTGTCATAGGTTTTAGATAATACTATTATTTGCTCGACAACAGCAAATGTGATCCTTCTGATTCCCAAAGATTAGTTTTTCTTTGTAACAATTTGTATTTGACAATGCCTTGAAATCCACTAACTAGTCACTTTTTTGTTTCTTCAGAATTTTTTGGTTTAATTGTTGTTGTCTTTTCTCTTTATTTTTCTTAAATTATGATTTTGCAGTTTGATGTCACTTTTCCAACAATTCGATGCTCATTACTCAGTGTTGATGCCATGGATATAAGTGGAGAGCAGCATCTTGATATAGTATGTATGCAATGAATCCCTTCTCAAGTTAAACAGAACCATGATTTACACGTTCACCTGGTACTTATGTTGTTTTTCATGATTTTCAGCTATGTTTTCTATTTGCAGAAACACAACATAACCAAGAAAAGAATTAATCTTCATGGTGATGTAATAGAAGTTAGACAAGATGGGATTGGCGCACCAAAGGTTAGTGTAGGAACACATGCTTCTCTTTCTCTCTGTCATGCAAATTTTCCTTTAGAGATCATTCTTTGCCTACTAAGTCATGTAAGTCATGAAACTGACAGCAGCCTAGCTTCAAGATTTGATGGCATCATTTATGCAAATATTGTGCTGATTTTCCCAGTATACTTGATTGAGTCACTTATCCATCTTTTTAATGGTATGCCACTCAAAATATATGTACTTGTATACGATTGAATTTGTAAGATGGTATTTATTTTCTTGTAAGCTCTCCTAATTGCATCCAACTTCACCATCGACTAGACTGCCTAACACCCAGGGACAGAAGGATAAAAATGCTTGCTTATATTTTCCTTGTTTGCTTTAAATTATTCTTTTTCTTTCTCAAATTGTTTTTAAATCTAAAAATATTTTTTTGAAAATTCACTTTTGTTTGTTCTGTTCCTTGTGTGATGGATGAACATCTAACCACTTGCTTTTGTTTCTTCAACAGATTGAGACGCCTTTGCAGAGACATGGAGGTAGACTTGAACATGGAGAAACATATTGTGGCTCATGTTATGGTGCAGAAACGGTACATTGATTTTTGTCATCTCTAACATGGATAAGTTAATATGCATTTTTGAATCACATAATAGTATTACATGATATAATTACTAGTTTCCTGAGCCAAGATTTGGAAAAAAAAATTCTTTTCATTTCTATTTTCTTGAATTCCTTTACTTCCCCAGTGATTTATCCTTTGGTTTTTGTGTTTGTGCTAGTTGGTTTGGAGCTTATGATAGATGTAAAACATTTTCTTTATGCTACTTGTTGAATTGGAAATTTATTTTCCAAATGTTATTTGGATACATGATACCCCATTTATTGTGATTGCACCCTCTCATTTCTGCCTGTCTTTTGAAGTTTAGGTTATATGTGGCCAGCTTATGAAACTTTGGCATTGGTTTCAGTATTTTGAGCTAAAAAATTTAAAAATTGATGCCCAACTTTGACTTATCTTTAGTATAGTATTCCAAAATTGAAATGTAGGTGTTGCATTTGATGTTTGAATTTTCATGCAAAGGATAGACCTAATAATAATCTGCTTCAAACCCCAGCAATTTCTTACAGTTTTTCTACTAGGGCCTATCGCGTTCAATTTAACCATGGAAAGAAAACTTCATATCAATTTTATATGATTAAATCATGAACTGATGCAGAACCATAGTTTGTGGGAATTTATAAGAGAACCACTGAAACTGTGATATGTGGACACACAACTTAAGCTTAGTGTTTTAATGGGTATTAAACTAAATTAAGCATTACTCTCAAATTATTTGATGTTTGGGTATGTGACCTTATTTATGTTAGGGATAAGCAAGAAACATTTTAGCATTTGAGAGCATATGGAAAGATAAACCATTTTAAGTTTCTCCTATTGTTTAAGTAACTACTTGCTTCTATGGGTGTGCTGCTTTCTCTCTGGCAGTCCGATGATGATTGTTGCAACTCATGTGAAGAAGTTCGTGAAGCATACAGGAAAAAAGGGTGGGCTCTAACACATCCTGATTTGATAGATCAGGTTAGTTTTTGATATGGGTTACACACCACTATTTTAAGCATTATCACACAATATGGTTGATATCATTTTGTATACTTTACTGCCTATATATCTCATGTTGGTTCTGATTTTATGTTATGCACATTGACTCTGTGTCTGAACATTGTCACTGCAAATATCACATGCTTATGTCAAGCTATTTCAATATTGGTGGTAACATATAGAAATTTTCTTCATATACTGTCAGAGTTACATCAGTTTGTTTTATGCCTTTCACTGGGAAGCTTATGGGGCCAAAATTTGACATGATTGACTCCTTAACAAACAAAAACATTAGAATTCATTTCTGCATGACACCATGACATCTGATCATGTAACTGCTAGATTCAGTATGAACATGTTGACGATTCTTCAAAAACCATGATGCATGGGAGCTGGTGAAGTTCCTATACTGGAGCTTTTTGATTAGAGTGAGAGCTACAGGTGGTCCTGATCCTTTGCTTGAATGAACTATTTTTCTGTCATTAGGAGTATTGGACAGTTGCTATAGTACTTTTACGAATGCTTTGTAGATATTGGTGAAATGGGGCATGTAGGTGAACTTATACGTCGTTCATTAGTTACAAATGCATTTTATTATGGGCTTTCTTTTAAAGCATTGGAAACAAAATTTTGGTTTTTACTTCTATATATCTTTGGGGATTGTGGTAAGTCTTACCATGATCTTTTTGTGATTCTTATTGTCATATTGTTGACACATGAAATGAAATCTTTCATTACCATCTTGTGGAAATCAAGTGACTAAACATATACAATAGAGAACAACATTATGGTTTTCCTGTTTTAGGAGGGACTCGATGGCTGGTAATCAAAGACTAGGAAAATTTGATACATGGCCATGCTCTCTTGACTTATGTTAAAGTGAATCTAGATGATTAAAAAAGTTGGAAGTTATTTGAAATTAGTTGCAAGTTTGGTGGGAAAGAGGATGGAGAGGCTTTAGTAGAGAGCAGTGGTATGTATAATTGGTCTCATACCATATGCAAATTTTCTGAGACTTGGTATTGTGCAAAAGGTCTTGAGGTTGGGTTATTTCTGAGGTCTATGGTGATCTGCTGTTTAGGGTCCATATTACATTAAATATGTAGTTTAACTACTTATTCATGTACCAGTGTAAGTGAAACTCTAGTGAGACTTCAACTCCATCTAACAGATAAAGCCTAGACTTTCTTCTGTTATGCTTGACCAAGTATCTTATTTTGTTGTCCTGTATTATTTGGTCATGAACTCTCTGTGTTTTATGAGTATCATATGGAATCTATTAGTTCCCTTCCTATTTAACTGAAAGTTGCAACCCTGCACGGTTTAGTGAGCACTTGTGCTGTCTTCCTTGTTGTGATACATTGAGACATTGTGGTTGATGGAGAATATCTCGAGCATTGTATGATGATTTTAGTTGGACTATTTAATGCCTCATTTATTTGTTGCCTGCTCCATATTTTGTTTCTTTTCAAACAAAGAAGTTATATGCTGTTATCTTATTTTGCCTAGGATGTGCTGCTGAGGTAGGTGTTATTCTCCATCTGCCATTTTGCTTTTGGCTTTCAAAAGAAGTGTTTTATCTTATTTGTGGGAGTGCAACAGATAAATCTACTAGTTTAATGTTTTGAAACCATCTTCATAAAAGTCATCAATTTAATATTTTCTGCACCTTGTGTAACACTGAGTAGTGCAAACGAGAGGGCTTTATCCAAAGGATAAAAGATGAAGAAGGCGAGGGGTGCAGTATCTATGGAGCTCTTGAAGTTAGTAAAGTGGCTGGCAATTTCCATTTTGCACCTGGGAAAAGCTTCCATCATTCCCACTTTCAATTGCATGATTTGCTAGCTGTCCAAAAGGATAGCTATAATGTACGCTCATTTTGACATCCGGTTCTCTCTGTTCTATTGAATCTTGGTTGTTATTTTCATATTTTCCTGTTTGGAAATCCAACTTTATAACTTTTATATTGCATTCTGATAAACTGATACAGGTCAGTCACAGGATAAACAGACTTTCTTTTGGTGCTGGTTTTCCAGGTGTTGTAAACCCTCTTGATGGGTAATTCCTTTTAACTGTTTTCTCTTGTAGAACATTTTGTGCTCCAATGAATAAAATTTTGGCATACTTCTCATGTTGGTTGAAGTGAGATTTGTGTGTATATCTATGTGAGACTTTTAAATACATGGATCTGAGTTTTAAATTTGTTCACCACTCAAGCTTCTTAATATACTAAATTTGTTTTGCATTCTGATCTTTTCTTTTGATATCCCGTGAACATACAGAAGTTTGATCATTATCTTATCTTTTTTCAGGGTGGAAATGATGCATTTAAAACCAAATGGCATGCACCAATATTTTATTAAGGTCTGTATTGTTGAACTTTCCTCTTCAAAGTGATATACTATTGACCTAATGATGATGAAAACTATTCTAAATAGTACATGAATCGTCAACTTTTGTTCAAAGAAAAACAACTTATAAATAAAATATGGTAGTTCCGAACCATCTACACTCTTTTTTTCACGCTTTACACTTCTGGGCATCAGCATTGAGCTTACATTTATTGTGAATTTTTTTCTGAACAAAATTGGCTGCATGTGCATTTTTATGCAATATAGTTTTCTACGTATCTACCATGGTTTGACCTCTCTAATTACCTGCAAAGTTGGATTTCTAAATTAATGTAATCTTATTATGCTACATCTGTTTAGACAATAAAATTGACAAATCAAGATAATTTTCTGTTTTAACTCTGCAGGTGGTCCCAACCATATACACCAAGATTAAAGGTCAAACTGTGAACTCAAATCAGGTATTGAAAAATAAGTTTTGTTAATATATTCTGTGTTTTTTTCATATCACTTGAAAGGTGTCTGCATTGGTGCCTTGCAGTACTCTGTAACAGAGCATTACAAGGAATCTGAATTGTTGAACCCCGATGCTCCTTCTGGAGTTTACTTCTATTATGACTTTTCTCCAATTAAGGTGCGTTCATTTATCCATTTTGGTAATCTTGTTGGAAAGCATGAAATTTTAGGTACAACGACTATTGATCATAACAATTTCTCATGTTCTAAGTGCTTGTAACATGTATTTAGTGGAGTTTGTAACATTAATGTTGTGATTGTACCATTAATTTTCGTTCCCATATGCTGGCCCAGATCTAAGGTGATGCCATACATAGTTTTTTTAATTGCATTTACCACAAGAGTTTGCATGTGATTAAACCATACCAAAGATGTGTCGGCTTAAGGATACTACGATTATAGTACCAACGAATTTGTGAAGCATTCTGTACTTGCTGCAGGTTGTTTTCAAGGAAGAGCATGTCTCATTTCTGCATTTCTTGACAAACGTTTGTGCAATCATTGGAGGTAACTTCATCATTCTCTCTCCCCCCAATCTTCTGCTCTTTAAAGGATCAACAAGCCTATGGCCTTAGTTACTGCCTTAAAACCATTTTCTAAAAAAAGTTATTGCCTTAAAACCTATAATCCCCAGAACCAGTGCATCACTTATTCTTCTTGACAATATAGCATGTTTCTGAGGGTTTACTCAAGCCGGAAAAATACCGACTGCAAATTCTCTGTTAAATTGACATCAAGAACTGGCAACAATTGTTTGATTTTGTGTTTCTTGGTCTAATCAGAAACTTCATATTTTTCCAGAAGTTGTGATTATATTTCTACATGTGTCTAACCAACAATTCACATGGTTTGCCTTCTGCTAGGGATATTTACAATGGCTGGAATTATAGATTCATTCATATACCATGGTCAAAAGGCAATCAAGAAGAAGAAAATAGGGAAATATACATAACCCTTTTCAGCCAGTAAGCTTGGGAAGAAATATTCATACCATGTACTGGACTGGGCTTTTTCCTTCATGAGGGTGATTGACTTGTATTAATTTTTTTATTTTTCCATTTAGTAATTTTAGAACTATTTTCAAGGGTTAGATATGTTGTATCCTCTCTCGTACCTTACATGTGTTGTTGTATTGTTATTTGGGATCACTTACACATCTTAGGCCTTTTTGGTTAACATTTATTAAGTTATTGTTTTAAAAAACATATAGTTTGAAAAATACCAAAGACAAAATTAGTGGCTTTAAGCTTTTATTTTCTCATACTAAAGGCTTATGCATTAAGTGATGATGATGATAATGATGACGACGGTGATGATGATAATAAATGTAATTATTTTGCCTTTTTTTTCACTTTATATATTATATTCCTATCTTGAGGTCACACAATAGCATTTATTCTCTTAGTCATTGTATGTTTTCATTTGTTCTCGACTTGTAACGTAATTATCAAATCGTTAAAATCAATTTAATTAAATTTATTCCTAGTCAAATGAATGAAATTATGGGGCCTATATTTATATCAAAATTATTGGATCAAAATTGACTGTATTTGCGATATTTGTTAACTACGATTTCTAATAAAACTTAGATGCAAATCTAGAAAATAAATTTTATTTATCCAAAGTCGTTTTATATATTTTTTGTAGGGTTAATTTTACCAAAATTTCTTATAGTTTAGTTAATTATCAATTAGGTTCTTATGATTTTAAAACTATTAAATAAGTCACTAAAGTTTCAAATTACTTTCATCGTTAGTTTCTTCATCATTTTTTTATTAACGGCATGCCATATGTCACTCAATTGATAATGAAAAATTTTAAAATTATGGGATCTATTTGATAGTTTATTAAATTATAGGAATTTAATTGATAGTTTACTAAATTATATAAATTTAAATGATATGAAACTTAATTAATGAATTATTTTAACAATTAAAATAAAATTGTTAATAATTAAAGAAAAAAATATGTGATGTAAATATTGTGTTCTTTTAAT
>JAOXYD010104117.1:0-11651 GCA_028565735.1 Pinacopodium congolense
AAAAAAATGATGTTCAATGTTAAATCCAGAATTTATTTTTTTATGTATGATGTTTTAAGTTGATTTTTTGCTAAGGACAAGTTCTTTAATGTTTTAGTAGAGTTCTAAACACAAGTTTGGATGTTAATCTTTGTTTATTTGAGATCTCAACACTTGTCTTAACTTGATCACTTAAGATAAGATGAATGATGATTAAAGAACCAAGAAATCTACTTTAATCATTGAAAAAATCAGTAAATATCACGGTATAAATCAAGGATCCAGGAAATCTAATTAATCATAAGGGTATTAATCTTAAATATGAATTTAATACTAAAACTTCTTAAACTTTAAGCCTAATGCCTATTAATTGAACGAATAATCAAACTTCAATTTAGGATGGTTAGAGATAAGGTATTGAATTAACCATAAAAATGTTTTGAGTTAATGAAAACCCGAGATTAGGCATTCCATTCTATTATATAACTCAATTAATTCATTCAAGACCTAAGGCTTAACTAGTTAATCAAATTGGTATTCTTAAATTAAAATTTAATTTATAGCAATGTTTGAAAGCTTTTAGCCTAGCTTAGTTGTTTTAAAGTTAATTTAACAATTATAACCCTTTAAGTTTAGCCATCTTGAGCTCCCTAAATAATTTTAATATGATTGCCTTAGTACTCAACCTATTCCCCATGGGCTCGACACTTGAAGTCATAAAATTCTCCCTTTTATAACTCGTTAACTGGTATAATGTCATATTATTGGTTTTGAATTGAATTTAAGTTGACTATTAATTGATTAAATTATTTGAGCTTATTAAGTATTAAACTAACCAAAAATAAGTAATATATGAAAATATTAAAGATCCAAGTTATTGTCCCAAGTGAATTACCAATTTTCAAGTACTAAGCCAAATTAATTCATAATTATCTAAAGAATCCTAATCGAATGAAATTACCAACTAAATTTACTAAATGAAATAAAAATGACAAATTATGTTGAATAAATTAGTTAAATTAAAAGGGATTTTCTGATGAATGAATTGGTTAAGAAATTGGTTTTTAATGATCTAGATGAATTAAATATGGATTAAAAAGTTTGTCCCAGGGTCACTTGACTAAATCAAAGCAATGCTATGGTTAAGACAAGTCTTTTTCTCTAACCATCCTAAATTGAACTTTGGTTATTCATTAAATTAATAGGAATTAGGCTTAAAGTTTAAAATTCCTAATCCTAAATTCATATTCAAGATTAGTACCCTCATGATTAACCAAAGTAGGTTTCTTGGATCCTTGATTTAAACCATGTTTTTTATTGATTTTTCCAATGATTAAAGTAGATTTCTCAAATATTTAATAATATTTCATCTTATCTTAAGTGATCAAGTTAAGACAAGTCTTAAGACCTCAAATAAACATATATTTTCATCCAAACATGTGTTTAGAACTCATTTAAAGCATTAAAGAACCAGTCCTTAGCATAACATAAACTTAAAACATCATAAAAAAGAAATTACATATTTAACATTGAACAGCTTGTTCTTGAACATATATGGATAAAGAGAGTGAAATAAGTGAAACAAGGGTTTAGATTTAAGAAAATATTGATCGAAAGTGGTAGACAGTCTTCAATCAACTTAACAAACTCCTAGAATCCTTAATAATAACATGAAATTACAAAGAACAAGGCTGGAAAAGGAAAAATAGAAAAGAAACCTAACTAAAGAAAGAAAGAAAGAAACCCTAAGCTAAATCTGGATTTTGATAGCCAAATCTGATCTAACATACACAAAATTTGGTTTTCTGGCTTCATATATGTCTCTGCTACAAATGGGAAGCAAGTAGAAAAGTTGTAGCTAATCATAATTGAACCAGTTGGAAATGTCTCGACTGCTACTTAAATGAAACTTGAAGAATAACTAAATGGCACAATTTGACCACCCGCATTTGACTTCAAATGTTAATTTAAAGACGTGTTTGTTGGGGTTAAATGTGGGCTGGCCCAAAGACCCATGTTTTTCTCCTGTTCAATTACATTTTTATTCTTTGGCTTGATTTCCACTTCAATTTTATGCTAATTTGCAAATTAAACATTTCAATACATAAATAAAACATTTTAACATGAAAATAGGGGTGATTTTATATCAAAATATAAAGGAAAATCATATGAAATGAACGTTTATCATATAGTTTCTTTAGTAGCCTAGATGGATGTCCTAAATAAGAAGTTAGAAAGTTTGGTGAGTGGAGTTGGTAACAACGCTTTTAGGAGTCATATGGAGTGTGATCATTGAGGTAGTTTTTCCCATACATTAATAGATTGTCAAGTAGGAGGCACTTTTACTAAAGACCTAAACAAGTTCAATATGCTAACTATAATAGGCAAAGAGGTGATCCATATTCAAATACTTACAATTCTAGATAGAGAAACCACCCTAAATTTTAATGCAAGAAAAATAATTTACATAAAACCTACAATCTAACCCATAAAGAGTCCCACTACCTGGCTTAAAAGCTGATTCACCTCCACCTGAGAAATTAAATTTTGAGGACCCAGTTTTAAAGTATGTTTTGAGTAATGAATATAAATTACAAAATCATGAAGCTTCTATCAAGAATCTAGAAACTCAAGTAGGTAAAATTGTTCACCTTCTACAAAAGCGACTTCCCAATAAATTACCTAGGAGTACTGAAGCTAATCTTAAAGAACATGTAAATGCAATTACTCTGAAAAGTGTTAAGGAAGTAGAAACTAGAGGTTTAGAAAAAAGAAGAAAGAAAAATAAGAAAAGAGTGAGGAAACAGCAGTGGAATTAGAAAATGAAAAGGAAGTAGAGAGTAAGGAGGATGAGCAACCCTATAGGCTTTTTACTAATATAGATGTCCAACCATATACACCTAGAATCCCTTACAATCAAAGATTAAATAATGCAAATTTATATAAGTAATTTGGAAATTTTGTGGAAATGTTTAAGAAATTACATATAAATATCCCATTTGTGGAAGCCATTGCACAAATTCCTAGTTATGCAAAATTTTTAAATGAAATTCTATCTAAGAAAAGGAAATTAGAATAATATAAAACGATTAAGCTCAATGAGGAATATTTTGCAATCCTACCTAGGAAGTTGCCTCCTATGATTAAGAATCCTAGTAGGTTTACCATAATCTTAAACAATAGCTAACTTCAAAATAGATAGGGAATTCATGGATCTAGGAAAAAGTATTAATACAATGCCTATTTTTATCCTTAAGAAGTTAGGATTAGAAGAACCTAAACCCACAATAGTTTCATTGTAGTTATTAGACAGTTCTATAGAATATCTATGAGGAATAAAAGAGCATGTATTAATTAAGGTTTATAAGTTTATCTTCCCTATTAATATCCTAGTGTTAGATATGGAAGAGGATAGTAAGGTGTCTATTATTCTAGGACAACCATTCCTGGCTATAACCAAGGTACTTATTGATATATATGGTGGGAAATTGATTTTGAGACTCTAGGATGAAGAACTAAAATTTGATGTGTTTAAGGCAATGAAACATCCTATAGATTTTAATTGTTATAATTTTATTAAAATTAATTATATTAAGAGTAACCCTTCTATGATTTTGTGTTCTAATCCTTTATAAAAGGCATTAACTTACTCTCAGTCTTTAGAGATATATGAGGAAGAGACAAAAGAAGTTCTAGGTGCTCTAGAAGTTAGGAAGGTGTCCTTTAGTGGGTTTCCATTTAAGAAGGATGAATTTCTAGATATGTCAATTAGACCCCTGCCTGAGCCATGTATAGAGGAGACACCAGATATAGAACTCAGTTCTCTTTACACTTAAAGTACATCTTTTTTAATCCCTAATCACACTTACTGATCATTATTTCATCATCTCTAATTAAAATTATAGAGTACAATTTATTGAACGTATTACACGATTATATCGGATCGATCGGTTAGACTATTAAAAACAAGAAGTGGTTAAAAATGAAGTAGTGAATCTTTTGAATGCTAGAATAATTTTTCCTATTTTTTGATTCACCTTGGGTTATCCTGATTCAAATGGTACCCAAAAAATGAGGCACTAATGTCATTAAAATTGATCAAAATGAAATGATCGCTACAAGAAATAACTAGTTGGCGTATGTGTATTGCTCATAGAAGATTAAATGACACCACCTAAAAGTATCATTTTCCATTATCTTTCATCGATTAGGTCACACAAAGACTAGTTGGATATAGTTTTCTTTGTACTTTAGATGAGTACATTGGCTACTTACAAATTTGTATAGCCCCTGAGTATTAAGAGAAGACAACTTTTACCTATCCTTATAGCACTTTTACTTATGGACAATTTCCTTTTGACTTATATAATGCTCCTACCATATTTTAACACTGTATGATGGTCATATTTCCATATATGATTGAGTCATGCATTAGGTCTTCATGGATGGTTTTTTTTATATTTGGCACATCATTTGATTCTTACTTCAAAATTTTGTAAAAAAATATTTAAGAGATGTGAAGAGACAAAATTGGTACTGAATTGGGAAAAATGTCACTTTATGTTGTAAGAATGCATAGTACTTAGTAATAAAATTTCTAATAAGGGAATTGATGTAGATCCAGTGAAAATAGATATAATACTCCACCCCCATAACCAAATTTAGATCAAGCACTTAGGAGTTTTTTTAGGTCATGTCGTATTCTATAGGAAATTTATAAAGAATTTTTCCAAGATCACCAATCCCTTGACGGATCTTTTGGCCAAGGATGCTATCTTTGATTTTCATGATAAATGTATGCATTCTTTTAAGTTGCTAATGGAAAACTTACCAGTACACCTATCCTTATTTCACCCAATTAGTCTCTATCGTTTAAATTGATATGCGATGCAAATGATTTCAAAAATAGTGTTGTTCTATGACAGAAAAAGGTTAAGATTTTTCATCCCATTTATTATGCATGTTGGAAATTAAACAATGCCTAAAAGAACTGCACTACGATTGAGAATGAAATGTTAGCTATAGTTTTTGCATTTGATAAATTACAGTCTTATTTGGTCTTTTTAAAGATGAAATTTTATACAGAACATTTGACTTTGAAATATCTTATAAATAAGTTTGATGCATAGCTTTGCTTGATTATATTGGTCCTTTTGTTACAAGAGTTTGATATTGAAATTAAGGATAAGAAGGGTGCAGAGAATTTTGTTGCAAATCACCTTACCTTTAACTGAATAGGTGATGGAGAAAGGTAAAAAACAAGACATCAAGGAAGTGTTTCCAGAGGAGCAATGCTAGCCTTCATGATTTTTCCATGGTATTCTGATTATGTTAATTATTTGGTTGACAATGTAATGCCCCATAATCTTTCTTATCAGTAAAAGAAGAAATTCATGATAAAAGTTAAGAAATATTTGTGGTATGATTCATATTTAAACAAGCTTTGTACTTATGGTATCATAAGAACACATGTCCCTTCAGAAGACATGTCTTCTATATTAAATTATTCCCATTCAAAAGAAATAAGAGGACACTTTAGGCCTATTATAACTACTTATAAGGTTTTAAAGTCTGGATTTTATTAGCTTGCTTTGTTTAAGGATTCATTTCAACATGTTAAATCTTATGGTAATTTACAAAGAGTTGGAAACATTTCTAGGAGACATGAAATGAATTTGAATGACATTTTGGTTTGTGAGATGTTCGATATGTGGGGTATTAATTTTATGGGACCTTTCCTTAAATCATACTCCAATCAATATATTTTAGTTGTAGTTGATTATGTAAGCAAATGGGTTTGGAATTGAGATTTATGACTCAAGTTGAATTTGAATAAACATGAAGTAATTTAATTCCATTAGTGATTTGATTTGATTAATTGATTATGTAACATCTTAACGGGTCATATTGATTGAAGGATTAAAGACGTCTTTTCAATGATTACGGTTGATAAGTTTGGATCATTTTTATTATGACTATATGTTTTTTTGAAATTAGTGATTGATTGATTTGCTTGAGGAAAAACAAATGCTTAATTGTGGGGAAATTGATACCAGGGGTTCATTTTATAGTATTTTCCATGGTTATCTGATGTAAATTCACCCATATTTTGATGTTTAAATGTATACTTTATATTTAAAAATGTTTAAATTGTAGATTAATCCCAAATTGAGAAGAAAATTTTGAGAAAAGATAAAAAATAGAGTAAATTTGATTTTAAATGTGGGGTATGTTCAACCCTTATTTAAGTCTCGGTAGCCTCACGTTTAAGTCAAGATTTGGAACTGAACATGACTATCTTAACTGTGTTATTTAAGTCTAATTCAAGTGCCATTTAAATAGACAATCATAAATCTCTAGTTAGAATTTTGACCATCCAGCCACTTGCAGGGGACATATACATTGATGTTCTAAAGCCATTTTCAACATGAAGAAAGAGAAACATGTCTCTTAGATGACATTTTTAGATTCTCTCAAGTTCTAGAGTTATTTTCTTCTGTTCTTTATTTTTTTGGTTTTGTTTTATAGATCTAAGTTTGTTTTCAAGGATTGTAAGAGCTTAAACACGTGATTTAGATCTATAAACATGTTTGTAGTAATATTTGGTATTTTTAAATTTATTTATCCTTTATAATCCACTGTTTGTTTGATATAATCAAGGATATGATGTTTATGATGAATATGATGTGTTCTTTGATTCAAATAAGTGAGTGAGTTTATTTTTAGCTAAGGTATGGTTAGCAGGTGATCTGAATGAATGTTTATGCATGATTGTGGGCTGTCCTTTATTTATTTATTTTGTGAGTGATTAAAGCTTGTCTTAATTGGACCACTTAATATAAATTTAAACGATGATTAAGGAATTGTGACCAACTACTGTAATCATTAGAAAAATCAATAAAAAAACTTGATTTAAATCAACACATGATCATTGGTTAGTTGATCATGAGGGTTTTAATATCAAAATAAGGAATTTTTAGGTTAGGCTTCTTGAACTTTACGCTTACTTCTTAAATCTATAGGTAGACCAAACCATAGGATAGGATTTACGGAGAAAAGGCATTGACTTGACAATAGCTTTGCCTTAAATTAGTTAAGATAATCTAGGTCAAGCCTCACAACCTTTAATTAATTCATTTAGATCATTACAAGACATAACCTTAGCTATTTAATCCATTTAGACAATCTTTGAAATCATTCTTAGTCGCGCATAACTTGGAACTTACAAGTTAATTTTGTAATTTTAGTTAGTTAAATAACTTTATTTGGCCTCTCTAGATAGTTATAATCCAAGTGACTTAATACTTACAAAGTTACATCCCTATCGGACGACAATTCAGATCTAAAATACTCCACTTTATATCTTGTTGAACAATACACTTGTTAAATATTTGATTTTGTATTACTTTTAAAAAGTGTATGCTTAATTGCTAAAATTTAATAATTAATTGAGATAATTTTGACTAAACCATCACCAACAACATAAGTATTAAACTTTAAATCTTCCAATTCATTAAGTAGTAAAAGACTCTTCTCACTAGCTATTTTCTAATAAAAAATTTAATGCCTTAAATACCCAATATGCCTTATGCTCTAACTCCACGGGCAAGTGACAAGCCTTTTCATAAACCAGTTAGAAGGGGGTTATACCTTTCGACATCTTAAATGCAGCTTGATACGCCCATAATGCATCATTTAGCTTCAATACCTAATTTTCCTCAAACCATTCACCATGTTATCTAAAAATCTCTTAAATTCTCTATTTACATTCTCTACTTGAACACCTTTTATAAATGATAGAATGTGGCTACTCTATGATATATTTATAACTCTTAAGGATAGCATCAAAGGGCTTGTTACAGAATACACTCGTTCATCCCTTGTTATTTCTCTTGTAACTCCAAACCTATTGAAGTTGCTACCACTTTAACCTGTCTTGAGAAATAATCCATACCAACTAGAATGTATGTGTTCCTAAGAGAGGATGGAAAAGACCTCATAAAGTCCATCTCCTATACATCAAAAACTTTAACTTCTAAGAAGTTAGAAAGGGGTATCTGATCTCTCTTCGAAATATTCCTAACTTGTTGGCATCTATCACATTTCATAATATACTTAAAAGCATTCTTAAACAAGTTAGGTAAAAAGAATCCATATTTTAATAAACGAGCTTTTGTCTTGTTCGCTCTATAATGACTTGTATAAGAAAAAATTATATAAATCAATCCATTAATACAAATCTTATCAAGAATAGATTCTTCCCATAGATAATGAGTGCATTCATATAAAAATTACTTCCTTTGTTAAAAGGATAAGTCTAAGGGAAGGATACCACTTATAATTTAATTTTCTATATCATCATACCATAGAACTAATAAGTGGTGCACAATCATCATAGATTAATCTGCTAATTGCCCATTGATCTCCTCACCTTGTTAGACCTCCCCTCTTTTAAGACATGGTAGGTGGTCTACCATAAAGTTTTCTCTTATCTCTAATCTCAATAACAAACTTTTTTAAAATCGACACTAACCAGATAATCCTCAACTTTGCATCTTTCTTGTTATGAAATGTATCTCAACTCCATATGGTCTATATAAATGATTACCTTTAAACTTAAGAGGAAGAATAAAACTTGTCATATGGAAAGACCATTATTAGTAACTCTTTTTTAGTTTTTATGTAGTTCAATTGAACTCTATCAAGGTCTTGGTAGCATAGAAAATGATATGTAATATTTTATCATTTCATTTCCCCATCATATATCGTACTTCTTGATCACTCACATTGCACATAATCTCGGATAATAAGGACTAATTTGGTGATGTCAATATCGATGCTAAAATGACTCCCTTCTTTAACCTATCAAAAGCATTCAAACGATTAGCATTAAAATGAAAGGGTAGATCCTTAATAAATAAATTTGTATATGGTCTATCAATAAGAGAAAAATTCGTTATGAAGCATTAGTAAAATCTTATATTTCCAAAAATCCTCACATACCTTTAACATTACTTGGTGGTGGAGGTTTCTCGATGATTTCCATTTTGGCTCTATCCACTTCTATACCTGTACACAAAATTAAACTACAACCCCATGTACTATTAAATGGAATTTCTCCTATTTGAGAACCAAGTGTGATTCCTTACATCTTTGAAAAACCCTATATAAATTTGTCAAGCAATACTTAAAAGAAGTCTCTAAAGACCAAAATGTCATCCATAAATACTTCCATAATTTCCTAAATCATGTCTATAATCATAAACATAATGCATCTTTGAAAATTTATTGGTGTATTGCAAAGGACAAAAGCATCCGTCTATAGCCAAAGATGTTGATCGCTAAGAAATTCTAACTTGTTTTACTCTATAATGCAAGTGAAGAAGTTTTAAACTTATAGTATAATGGATATCGTCCTATAAGGAATAGGTTTAATTGCCCAATGATTTAAATTCTGTTTGTCTAAGGCATAAAAGAAAATAGCAAGAACTGAAAATTAAATAAAGTAAATAACTTATTAAATTGAAGAACAAAGGTAATAATTTGAGAATTCAATATTAAAAACTTATGAATCACTTTTATCCCTATTTTGTTTCCCTCTTAGTCTATTTATTCAATTATATTTTCCCCTAAGATATTCAAATGCCTTAGTCACCCTCTCTCAAGGTATAACTAATTTTCTATAGTTGAATATGATAGAATTAGTCTTGTAATTTCTCAATCTATAAAATCTTTTCTAAAAATCCAACTAGATATGATGCAATCTTATAGGGACTATGTTAATCAACTAAGATCTCTCTTTAATCAATTAATAAACCTGAAATTTATAGGCCTATTGGGTACCAACCCTCATTGTATACTTAACATAAATTACCAAGCTCAATCTCTCAATTTATTGTAACTTTTAAGCATGATAAATATCACAAATAGCATTTCATTGAATTAATAAACAAGAGTTCCACAAAATAGATCAAAAAGTAATTCATATAAGAGTGTTCAGCCATACATAATGTCAATAAATCGAACATCACCTAGATTCTCAAGACAAAAGGGTAGAAAGGAGAAGAATGAAAAGAAACAAAGCCAAGCATGCATTATTCAGTTCACTACCAACTTGGAATCCTCCCAAAACGTAATATTTTCCATCTTATGGAAGTTTTCTAATCATTTTAGGGTTCTTGACCCTTAAATTTTCCATAAATAGCTCAAAACCTGAAGAAGACATGTGTATTAGAGAGTGGGTAAGTTATGATCGTGACTTCTACATGTTCAATCCTCTTTGTCATGATCATGACCTAAGCCACATTCATGACTTGGGTTTTTTTTTTCTTCCACTTTCCTCCAAATTTGCTCCCTTCTTTAAGCGCATATAGATCTTCATTTCATACCTACACAATTAAGATTAATAACTTTCCCAAAATCATTCCTCAAAAAATTAAAACACATATAAAAGTAATAACATTAAACGAACATCAAACTAAGTCCTAAACACATCATAAACATGTAAAATCATATACTAAAAAGCTAAGAAAACATAACCTAAAGTACAACTATTAACATTTCCAAGCTTAAAACTTTGCCTATCCTTCACCAAAGCTTCAAATGCAAGGTACTAAAACACAAAATGCACATAACAAGCAACATGGGTGATAGCTTAAATACACCCATGACAATAGATCTCCTAGAATTAGATCGGATAAGAGCAATCATCATTTAAGAAGATCCAAAATATACACTTAATCCATTCACTTCATAAATGTCGCTAAATTGAAAATGCATCTTAATTATAGTATTACTATCTTATTCTCACATCTAAGGCATTTGTAAGTCTGCACTATGTCTAATTATCAAAAGGAAGGTAGGCCACTATCAAGCAATCACTCATGAGATGTATTGATTTTCAAAGAAAATATCCACAGGTTTCACATTTTTCATTTAAACTTTTAATTTTTACATTGGCTAAGAACAATCACCTAGTATTGTTACGCAATGGTGCACGTATTTAGGTGCACGCCCCTAGTTACTCAACTAACTGATGTTCTTTTAGTAAGGTTAGAGTGTCATTTGGCCTTTTTAATCATAGGTGTACATCTTTAAGGGTATACCCCTAGTTACTCAACAAATCATAACTCACAATCGACCTATCAGCTCTACTCTTAACTCCTTTTTTTTTTGATTTGTTTTTATCACTTTAGGAGTTAGTAATGATAGGGGCCAAATTGATTTGATTTTTATAGTTAATTTGTTGAATTATGACCCTTATTTTAGTGTTTAAATGTTTAATTGCTGCCCCATAATGTTTGATTTGTAGTATGGAGCTTAATAATCAAGATTGGAGCCAAAAACATCAAGAAAGCCCTTTGAAGCTGCCTATGGATGGCACCCTATGAGGGTGCCGTTGTTGAAAAATAGGGGGCCGTTGTTGGCTGTCTAGCTGTCGAGTGCCGTTGTCTTCCAGGTCAGCAAGGCAGCCCCACATCCTCTAAATTTCAAACATGTTGTGACCTCCATCGTGCTCCTTGTCTCTTGGCATGTGAGGGTGGTCTCCCAGAGCTTGCATACAGCCAATTCAACTCCATAATTCGGAGTAATCAATGAGGAATCAGATCATAGTTAGTGTGAGAAGCTCTAGCTTCTCTCTTATCTTTTTCTCTTGTACACTTAGGCTTCAA
>JAOXYD010104137.1:0-11650 GCA_028565735.1 Pinacopodium congolense
GTAAACTCCAGGATTCAGAAAAGCTCCAGTAGCAAACAAATGGGAGAATAGTTGTGTTTCTCATCTCTTATTTATAACTGTAAGATAAGGATTGCATAAATTAGGCTTATTCTTCAAATTAGCCTTAATTTCTTCTTTTGCCTTCTCTATAGCATCAAAAAAATATCCCATTGTTGCCTTTTCATCACTGTCAGCAAGACAAAGTACCTTTACCAAAGGCTCACAAACTCAAACAACAATTGACATTGAGACCAAAATTCACGATCTTCAAGTATAATCATTGAAACTTCCAACCCACTTCTGACTTGTAAACATTTGCCTTAACTCATTCTTCATGCTAATAAAACTCTGAAGTGATAAGAAGTTAGTTGCAAATCTAGTGATGGCAGGATGACATAAATTCTTATCATTTGTATATTCCTTTCTCATCAAATTCAGAACCCAAGCACGATTGTAAATAAACTTAGTCACTTTTTTTTTCTTTTTGTACAGTCACATCAATAACAGGAAAGTATCTAGCATTTCCTATATCCTCCAACATCAAATCAATGCAATGTGCTGCACAAGGAGTCTAAAAAAAAAAGAATTATACTTACTTTACAATGCCTTTCCAACTTTTTTATATGCACTATCGTTATCCGTAATAAACTGTACAACATTTGTAGGCCCAACATCATTAATAATCTCATCAAAGATCCCAAACAAAGTATCACTATCCTTTACAAGGCTAGATACATCAATTGATTTCAAGAACATCATCCCGTTAGTAGAATACACCAAGAAGTTTATGATAGGTTCCTGTCTTGTATTTATCCAACCATCTGCTATGATTGAACACCCATGAGTTTCCCAATACTTTATTCTTTCACTTAAATAACTTTTCATTTCAGCAACTATACAACTCAAAAGTTTACCTCTCATTTTATACAAACTAGGGACTTTGTATCCTGCACCATGAGATGCAATAGCGTCTGCAATATGTTGAAAATAACAAGATTGTACTACATTAAATGATAAGCTTGCTTGAAACCACCATCTTACTACTGTCATATCCACATTATGAGTTACTTCTTTAGATTATAGTGCACTGCGGATTGAAGGTTGGGCTCCAGGAATTGTTCTTGGAGTGAAATAATTAACCTCATGCCTCCTTTTCTTCCTCACATTATATAAGCTTCTAGCAATTCCTTCTTGTTGGGTTGGAATATCAGCTTCAATATCATCTTGCCCATTATTAAAAGAACTTCCACTTCCAATCTCATAATTCAATCTTTGCCTTCTATTTCGTTCAACCTGATGATCTTCAAGCATTGTCTTCATCTGCCATTTTATATCATGGCTAACTTTTTTACACGGTTCTACATCACCTTTAATTCCGGCTAAGTGTCTCTTCAACCTTGTAATTCCCCCACCTTTCAAATGTTTGTCACAATACACACATATGATATGGTTTTTGAAACCAGGAACTGCTCTTGCATGAGCCCAAGCTGGATCATCAAATCGGCCATAAACAATTGAATTCTCAGGAGTACTTGAACTTCCCTCGATTTACCTATAAGAATAAATGAAATAACATAGTACACACAACCTCCTTTCACAATCTAGAGAAATATTCCAATCATTCCAGTTAGTAAGGGATCATAGCGACAAATCAATCTATGTTTAACTGCAAATAAAAACAAAATAAGAATTTTGCTAATACTTATTATAAATTCCAGCATTTACATAAATAAGATTCAATCATTTACAATTCTGCATATGTTCTATGATTCAAGCATTTACAATTCTGCATATGTCAAACACATATAAGATCAAGCATTTACAATTCTGCATATGTTATAATCCCACATTTGAAATTTTTGCATATGTTACAAATAAGATTAATTGAAAACTAAACTACAAGACTGCCAACTGAAGGTAAAGGAACCAATGGTAAAGCACAAGCATGAAATATCTCTGAATTCATAGCTTTGCTTTCACTAATTTCAAATCCTATTATGCTACATTTCCAGCCTAACATTTCAGCTACCATTTCAGCTACAACTCATTCTATGTTCAACTACAAATAAAAACAAAATAAGAATTCTACTACTACTTATTATAAATTCCAGCATTTACCCAAATAAGATTCAATCATAAACAATTCTATATATGTTATTAGATTCAAGCATTTACAATTCTGCATATGTCAAACACAAATAAGATCAAGCATTTCAAATCCTATTATGCTGCCAACTGAATATTTGAAAATTATCTTGCATGCAAAAGTAATTGTAATTAGTACTTTATCCAAGAACCTTCACAATACTTCCATTTCAACAGATTCCAATTTCTTGAAATTATTTTTTCTCTAAACTGGAGGAATTCAATATCTGTAAGGGTTATGTCCTAAAAACTTAAACTTAGATAATAGAAGTTCAATAAATCCTCTAACTAACCCTCAATACAATCAAATTATCTTCCACGAATTCCTTGAAAATAATGGCTAGATGAGAGTGAAAACAGTTGGCCTACAAACATACGTTGGGTTAACGTTAAGTTCGTCACTTAAGTTTGAGTTGCTAGTTCACTTAATGACTTATTTAAAGCACATGATTTGTACACTATTACATGTATCCAACTGTTTACTTGGTATGTATCCTCTACTATTGTAGGCTTTACCATTATTAAAAACATGGAATTAAATCGTTTAACAACGTAAGATATGTGATTTTCGTTAAAGAGCAAGAAGTTTTCATGAAAACTGCTACTTATATTTTTTTTTCTTAATTTAAAAATCAATTATTGTCTACCTATTACTTGGTGAATGGACTGTCCTGTTATGATTAGCATGAGAATTTGCCATAGTGACCATATTTTTCATAACTGGTATTCATAAGCATCAACAAAAGTATAGGTTGGCTCTACTAGTATAGGTTGGCTCTATCTGTTCTATGTTATGCCTTTTGAGGTTGAGTCGAATTCCTGGAAGAGAAATACTATAAAAATTGGGTGTTTTCACTTTTCATATTAGCTTTAGGACTACATCCCTGCAAGCTCTTCTCTGAAGTTAACTGAAATCATTAATGTAGCCTTGTAAAATACAATGTTCTCAAAATGTAGTAGATCACAATAAGGTAAATTTTCTAACTAATCTATTCCCGATCAGATAAACAATTGCCACCCAAACAATTTCTTTGAGGAGCAGAACATATTATTCAACCTAAAACAAGCGACAAAAGCTTTCTGCAAGCTGTATCGATCAAAGATGTAGAGAAGCAAACCTAAAACAAGTTGTATCGATGAAGATGACGAACCAGCGGCGCTGAAGATGATGAGCCAGCGGCAATGAAGCGACCATCGGTAAAGAAGCAGTGACCACCGCCCAAAAGGGAGAGAGCAATGACGAAGGCCAAGCCACCATCGGCGAAGAAGAAGCCACCACTACCGAAGAAGATGCGACCACCGGCACAGATGACTCGAGTAGTGGCAAAGGAATCGGGAGTCGACGTCGAGACCGAAGAGAGGGAGGGAGACAGAGAGTGAGAGAGACAGACCGAGACAGACCTAATCGAGAGTCTCGTCTCACGTCCTTGCCCTCCAATTTTGTTAAATTTCAATTTTGTCCCGGTATGTTCCGGTACCCATACTCGGAATGAAACCAGTCAATTCTGTTTCGTTTTTCGGCCAATACCGGTCGGTACGGAACGAAATTAACAACCTTACTTTTGATGTGTCCAGATATTTTTGAGAAGTTTTTGAGTTAGATTCAAGTTTTTTAATAATAAAAATAGTTTTTGAAAAGTTTTAGAAATTGTTTGAAAAGATTTTGAATTGTATATGCTTTGATAAAGTACATAAACTTCTATAAGTCAGCATATATTTTATTTTTTAGTTTAATTAAAAAGTCTTAGTGTCTAAAATCACTTTGAAACTTTATATAAATTGATTTTAAATTGAAAGGAATGATATTTGGAATAGAATGAAAAGTTTGAAATTGATTTGTTATTCAAGACATAATTTGTTTTTTATTTTAATTGAGGAGTCTTAATCATAAAGATTATTTTGGAGAACTTCTTAAACCTTTTTAAAGTCAAATTTTGGGTGTTTAGAAGTGTTTAAAAGTGTTTTAGACCAAATTTTATAAAGTTTCATAGACGCATAACGACATCCTACAATGGTAGTATCAATTGTATTGTTGTAGTCATATTATCTGTCTAATAACAAAAATGTGGTATACAATAGTGGTATGAACACCACTCTTATAGTCGCATAGTCTTTTTAGTAGCTAAATGATGATCTGTAAGTTTAGTATGAATGGAATACTTGTAATCTAATGTCTATATAAAGTCATAACAATAATGAATAACAACATCATTATTGTCTTTGATAGATGTTATAACAACAAGTTTTTCAAGTGTAACATCTTTTTAGTTGTTTGTTATGACTAGTTTGAATCTCCAATGAGTTTTTAAGATTAGGAAGCTTATAAATAGATATTTTAAGTGCTATGGAATAATCTTTATGAATGGTCATAAGTTGAATGAGTTTTTGGGATAGCTTGAGATGAGTTTTTAAGTTAAATGAGTATAAAAGATAAAGTTAAGTTTTTAAGCTTGCATTTATTGTGTCATTGAATCCCTTTCAACATTGTTGATCAAGTAAGACATTGTAATTATGTATTTTGTTTTTTTTATCTTGGCTTGAATTAAGTTAGGCTTGAGTTTTGGGGTTTGTTTATTGATATTAGATTGATTGAGAATAGATTACTTTTCACCCTCATAAAAGTAAGATTTGTTAAAGGGCTACATTTTGCCTATTAAATTAAGATTGTTGTTGGTTCCTTTTCACTACTTGAAAGAAGATTTTGTGCGATTTCTCTTCACCTATTTGAAGAAGATTATAAAAGTTTCTCTTAACCTAAAGAAGAATGCTTTTATAATATAATTTTCAACAAGTTGTTGGAGAATGGATACAGGCTAAGAGTTGGTTAGCCAAACCACTATAAAATCAATTTGTAAACTCTTGTTCTATCTCTTTTAATTTAAGAAATTATTGTGATTGATCTTGAATTGCTTGAATTTAGATCATTTAGTTATATTGACATTATCATCATTATTCTAGGTTGAAATGTGGTTAAGGATTGTATCCATTAAAATATTAGTTTAGGCTTAAGTTTAGAAAATTTTTAAAAACACCTAATTTACCCTTCCTCTTAGGTGCCTTATTAGAGCTAATAGTTAGGGCCTTACTTGAACATAGTAAAATGTTAAGATTTTTTTTGTAATATTGGTTCAAAATTTAAGGTCCAAAATAGACCTTTAGTCTTAAAAATAAATGTAACATTATCAAAGCTACTCAAATATAATCTTAAATTGATGGAACCCTTGACCTTGTTAGGGTTCCATCACCTATGTGCTAATATGGACTTATAAATTATTTCTTAAAACTTTTTTGGGGCCAATACTTTTTAAATGTTACAAAACCTTGAATTTAACCTAAATTTTGATGAAAACCTTAGGGTTTAAAGTTTTTTTCCCTAAAGAATAGCTAAAAATGTTGAGAGGCTAGAGACTACATGTGTGCAGTACATATCATATATTAAGGCTTATTTCATTAGTATAAGTAATGTAGCGAGGATTTGAGTTTGTATAGTTATGTAGTTGTTACAATTAGAGAATTTGCTTAGGATACATGTTATCAAGGTTCCTATTAACTGTTAACAAAATTTGTAAAGGACTATTGTTTATTCATGACAAAGTAAGATGTTTATAGGCGTTCCTCTTCATGCACGACAAATAAAATGTATGTAGGATTCTCTTCACCAATTGAAGGAAGAAGATAATGAATTGTCATAGAGTTTGGATAGTAGAAGTAGAGCAAGGTTTGATTAAGAATAGAATACCATATCCATCTTAGTGTTTTATTAAAAGTTTGCAATTTACTAACCTAGTCTTATTAATGGATAGCTTTTCTTTTCAATCTTTAAATTGTTTTTATTTCTTTTATTTCTTTTATTTTTATCTAGAATTAAATATATAGGTAGAAAGATTTTGTTATATCTTTAAGTATCCACTTATTAGGAAGTGTTATCTCTTTCCATTTGATTGATTTAGAAACTAAGGTCTTGTTTATTTTTTATTTTGGTTTTTGGCTTTTGTTTCTATGTTTCTAAATATGAAAATTGAAAAAAAAAACAATATAGAAACCCAAAAATCAACACGCAAATGCTATGTGAAAATCGAAAAAATCAACACAAAATCTCAAAAAACACACAAAAATCGATAAAAATAAACTAAAACAAATATAGAAAACAAAAATGAAAAGTTAAACCAAACGAGCCCTAAAGTATTAGATTTTGTTAAATCTTGTTATAAAAATAAGGTTTCACCCTTTTGGATATGTTATCAAGTCTTTTAAAGAAGGTTATACTAAGGTCTTTTAAGAGAAGGTTATACTCATGACTTTGTAATGGATTTTATAAATTAATGCTAGAGGCATTGATCTCATATTCATTATGTAATTATGAGTTTAGCAGAAAAAAATATTTCTATCCTTAAAAATTTGCAAGGTTGAGATAGCAATCAAAAGAGATAGGTTCACTACAAAGACTATATTCAGTTGAGCCTTATAGAGAGTCTTAAAAATCGTAGATCTTACCATCTCTTAATACTAATAATGTTGATTTATTCAGTCATTTTGTTGTTAAAGGTTTTATTCCTCGTTGTGCTAACCTTTCATGTATATAATTGTAATTTTTTAAAAAAATTGTTCATAGATTGTTATGACATTAAGTATATTATTTCAAAAGGTTTTGACAAAGGGATATCTCTTTCTTCAATTTTAATATTATAATTTGATTTTAATTTGTTGATATATTGATCTTTTAGATTTTCTGAATTTCTTAATTATCAATTGATTTCCCAAAGTTTTAGATTACTTTCTTCATTATTAAAAATTCTTTCATTAATAGTATAATTCAAGCACTAGAAACTGATTTAGTCTTGTAAATAAATCCATGTTTTTAAAGTTTAGTTTTCTCCAATTATAGATCTTAAACTAGCATATGATTTATTGCATATATGGGAGTTGCACCTTGTGCACTCCACTGTCATTGAAACAATAAACAAATTTCTTAATAATGATTTTTTTCTAGACCCCTAATCCCCCAAAAGACTTTAGACTAAATGAAAAAGGAGAAATTATATTAGAAGAAAATAATGAACCCATAAATATGCTATCTCAACGTTAATATTAACAATATAATCACATTTTGTAAAAGATCCCCCTCACCTAAAGGATAGAAATGTGAAATTATTGTCAAATCTTATGTGTAAAAAAACTTCCAAAATTTAAATGGTATGGAAATATCTTCCTTACAAGATTAATGTTAAGAGAAGACTCGAACCAACCCTTCAGAAGATAAATGTTCTTAGTGGGATTTCCCTCTTTTCTAAGAGAGAAGTTTAAAAATAAAATAAGAGAAAATTACGATAATCAAATGCCATATCAACAATTAATATATTGTGAGTTAATTAATTATAATTAAAAAGAGGGCATAATATCAAGACATGAAACTACAAAAAAACAATTGAAATATGAAATGTCTAAAACTAAAGAAGAATTATGGTCACTTTGTCAATAATTTGATATATCTTATACTTTCCAAAAAAAGGGTAATTTGATATATCTTATAAAAATAAAAATAAAATTGTGAGGAATATCGTGGAAAAACTTATTACAAAATATAACAAAAATCAATCACCATCATGGAAAAAAAAAACCCTTTAAACAATTCAAATGAAACCAAAATTACAAATATAAGGAACAAAACTTTCCATTTAGTTTTAATTATTAGAACATATCTTGCCATGATAGTTGTGCATGAGTATAGATTTTTCTAAGTATTTGGCATGTGTTTCTTATATGATAGGTTCATATTATTGTGTTTTAAGGCTTATTTTGCGTGTTTTTGTTTAGCATGATCTTTATTTTTGTTTCTTTTATGTTTGGTATTAGTTTGTAGTAAGTCTTGATCATTTTAGTGTTTTTATTTATGTTTCATGTTTTAGCATTCAATTATTGATTTTTGGTTAGAATTAAATTTTATTGGTGTGTTTATTTGTTGTGTAGGATGAATTGGATTTAAAAATCAATTTTGAAGAAGCTTGGAAAGACGTGGAGTTAGAAGATAGTTGAAAAAAAATTAAATGAGCAAAAAACATTGAACAAGTGAAAAGGGAAGCATGGAGGAAGATGGCCAAAACATGCAAACCTAGGAGTTTCACGCTTTCCAATGCAATCAAAGGCAAAGCCAAAGGCAATGCATTAATTCTCCCACGTGAGAGTTTCATGGAGCAAAATGAAGACTAAAGCTTCTAACACTAAAGGACAAAATGCTTGGACCAAATCAAAAGAAACACCATCCTTTTATTGAGCAAGCCTCCTCTCAACGTTTTGACTAACACTAAGACCTCTCCACCAATCTTTGACCAACACCAAGACCGAAGACCTTTGACCAACACCAAGACCGAAGAAGCAAGTCTGGAGAGCCATCCAAAAAATGCAGCACACTAACCAAAACGCACCAGATGGAATTAAAATAGGTTACCCGTAAAGAAAACACGCGTATATGAAAATAAGAACATTTAGCCTCCATTCGAAGAACACATTTGGCTAAGCAACCAAAAAAGACCAAGAAGAACATTCGACCAACACTTGGAAAGGAGGAGAAAAACGTTCGGCCTTGGAGAAAAAGCAAGCATTTGGCCACCATTTGCTTCAAGTTGGAGATCCAAGCTCCAAGCATCAAGAGTTTTATCAAACTTCATTATTTTTAAAATTTTTTTTTACCTTTATTTTTTCTCATTACGTTTTACATGTTGGAGAATATTGACATGGTTGAACTTATTTCTATTACTAGCGACTATAATATTTTTAGGATTTTTTTGTTTGAACTATTTATGAACTTTTGGTTGTTGATTCAATGTTATAAATGTTTATGTTATTTATTAAGCTTAAACCTTGCAATAAATCGAGAGAGTGAGCTTGATAATATGTGTTAAATGTACAACAAGAGTTAACATTTAATAGACCCATAGATAACAAGTGTATTGATTTATTAGGAAGAGATTTCAATAAATTGATATACTGCCTATAAGATTACTTCATATCTAGTTGAATGTTTAGGAAAGGCTTTGCATATTGAGAGATCCCAAAGTTAATCCTAATATATTTAGATAGTGACATTTAATTATACCTTAAGAGAGGGTAGCTAAAAATATTAGGAAATCTTAGGCCAAGCATAAATGGAATCAACAAACTAGAGGGAAACAAATAGGGATAATGATAAGTCCTAACTTTTAATCTTGATTTCTCCGAGTTTCAGTTTACAGTTTGTCTTTGGTTACGTTGTTTTCTTTTACCCTTAGTTTGTTTTCATTTCATTTATTTATTTAAATTTATTTGAATCAGTTTCTTAAATAAAGCACAATCTGAATTAAATAGTGCCTAAGTACAATCCTCGTGGGATCGATACAATTTTTACTATAAATTAGGACTTGTATACTTGTGATTTTGAGCGTAAAACTAATAGTTTGTTTTGCAATTAACAAGTTTTTTGTGTCGTTGCCGGAGATTGTTTGTTTAGCATCTTGTTTAGTTTGAGTAACTTTAATTTAAGAGATTTTGATATTTTTCCTTGTGTATTTGTAGATGGATGAACCCAAGTATCACAAGAAGGTCTAACAAGCTTAATGAAGAAGAGTTATCTGATATCATAAGGCATGAATGAAAGTTGAGAAGAGCAAAGTGCCACGACAATATACAAAGAAATATGGTGGAAGAAGGAGAGCAAGCAGGAGCTGAGAGGAGATTGATGGATTTCATGAGGCCAGGTTTCAGTCTTCAAGGATTTACACGGCCTGCAGTTCAAGCAAACACCTTTGAGATTAAGTCGACACTCCTTAACATACTTCAGAGTAGTGTTCAATTCTATGGCTTATCTAACAAAGATCCCAACGCTCATCTGGCTAACTTTTTGAAGATCTGTGACACATTCAAGTTCAATGGGATGTCTGATGATGTCGTAAGGTTGAGATACCCAAAGGGATCGAGTGAAGGCATGGTATAACTCATTCAGTTCAGGGTAGATTACTACTTTTGAGCTAGCCCAAGCTTTTCTGCAAAGTATTTTCCCGTGACCAAGAAAACTATGATCATTAAGAAAATCACAAACTTTCAACAGAATGATGGAGAATCATTGTATGAATCCTGGGACAGATTCAAGGAGTTATAGAAAAGCTGCCCCCACCATAACCTTCCAAGATAGTTCCTACTACAAAAATTTTACAATGATGTTAATCAGAGTACAAGAGAGACTATCGATACAGCTGCTCATGATTCTTTGATGAGAAAAACTATTGATGTAACTCGTGATCTTTTAAAGGATTTGGCAAGCAACAGTTGTATGTAGGCCAATGAGAGAAGTAGACCGGGGCTAAAGGAGTAGAAAAGGATGATACCAATTGACTCAATGATAGCTTGAAAGCACAAATTATTACACTCACCAAGAAATTGAGTAACATGCAAGGAGTTTCCTTATCTTTAGTTAAGGCCATGCAATTACAGTGTAAATTATGTGAGCAAGAAAACCATGATACATCATGATGTTTCTTGTTAGGAACTAGTGACATTGAGCAGGCAAATTTTATGGGCCATTTGTAAGAAGGTAACAACCTATACTCCAACACTTATAATCCTTGGTGGAAAATCACCCTAATTTTGCTTGAAGTACTGACAATACAGGTGGCCAAGTGAGAGCTCAAAGACCTCCTGAATTTCAATAAGATCGATTTAGGTCCTTGGAGAGCAAGATGGATAAGATAATGGATGTGTTGGGCTCTAAATTTGCAATCCATGAGGCAAAATTTAACAAGATCTTGAAGAACCATGATTCCTCCATCCACAACTTGAAGGTATAGGTAGGTCAACTTACTAATGCTTTATCTTCTAAAAATATAGGTAGCCTACTAAGGACTACTAAGTTCAATCTAAGGGACAAGTGAAGGCCATCAAAGTTATAAACTACAGATGAAATTGAGGAGTCAAGTGAGAAGGTTAAAGATGTAAGAGATAAAAGTCAGGTTAGAGAGGAAAAGCAACAGGAGGAGAAGCTCTATATCCCACCACCATCGTATAAGCCAAGAATCCCCTATCCACAAAGGCTCCAACACAATTCAACAGCTGCATAAGTTTCTAAGTTCTTTGAGAAGGTGAAAAAGCTATCACGTATGGATGCCATACTGAATATGTCCAAGTACGTTAATTTTTTACTGGATATTCTAACCAACAAGCAGACTTGGGATGACAACCAAATAATAGAATTGGTAGGAAGTTGTAGCTCACTCCTTATTAGCCACATGCCATCCAAGATGCAAGATTTAAGGAGTTTCGCTATCCCTTATACTATTGATAACTTGAAATTTTCTGCATATTTATATGATTTAGGAGCAAGTGTTAACTTGTGTAAGTCCTATGGCACCCAAGAGGGGGGTGAATTGGGTATTAAAAACTTTTTGCAAACTTAAACTATAAACTTAAATCAATTGAAAAACTAAATGCAATCACTAAACCAATATTCAACCTAGTATGGAATGTTAGTGCAAGTGTT
>JAOXYD010104148.1:0-11650 GCA_028565735.1 Pinacopodium congolense
TAGTGCTCTCACTCGCGGGGCCGCTGTACAGGACGCACCCAAGTTACGGGGTGGCCAGGTCCGGGCGAGATATGCCGAGGTGAGATGTCACAAAAATGTACTGCCAGAATATGAAGATTGATAACATAAGATTAACGAGCCTCACCAAATCTTTCCTCGACCTTACTCTACCTTCAAGAGATATTCAATTTTTGTCCTTATTATAGTGTATCTGGGTGGATCATAGTTCTTATTTCCTTTAAAATTTCAAGCAGATAGACAAAGAAAAAAGCCCTATTGATTGGCTTTTTTCTAGGAAAGCGTTTGGCCTTCCCAATCATTTTAACAATGGAGGAAAGATGGGCTGTAAGATGTACTGATCACCGAGGATAATACATTCTTATTTAATGTTTAGTCTTCTGAGCAAGCGACTAAGGTCCTGGAGGCAGGCCCATGGCATGTTCATTGTACTCCTCTATTCATTCAGAAGTGGGAGCTATGTATCCGCATAAAAGGCTTGCAATCTAAGTAGGTAACAATTTGGATAAACATTCATAAAGTGCCCTTTGATTACGATACTATGGGTGATCTTAGTAAACTCGCCAGATATGTAGGTAAGCCAATATGCCTTGATGATTTTATTGTTAGTTTCAAAAGGGTTGGTCATGCTAGAATCTGTGTTTTAGCGGATATTCAACAATCCCTCCTAGAAGAAATCTACTTGAATCGATTGGATGAGGATGGAACAATCTTTAAAGATTGAATTCTTATTCCTACTTTTGGAAACCAAAAGCCAAAGTTAATTAGAGGCCAACTAGAAAACTCTTCCAAAGGGGCTTCTCTGATGAACTCTTGCAGTAGTCTAGTCCAACTATTAACCTAAAATGTGCAATAGCAAGTCCTGAAAAACAAGACACTAATGGGTTTGTTGTTATTAAAAGAATGAAATCACCCTTGAGGGGTTAAGGTACTGTTGCTAACCCCCAATCTAACTATGTGGATGCAGCAGTAGTGACTCCCATGGAACCAGTTAACCTAATTTGTGTAGAGATACAGCTGAGCAACTGCTAAGAGGACCTCAGTAATAGCTCCCCTATCAAACTCCTTAAGTTTGTCAATGGCAGGGACATATAGAACTACTGCACGCTACCTTCTTCTCTGGCTGGGTATATGGGACTCACATGGAAAGACAGTAGTTAGCCCCTTAGCTAAGCATAGATTGATGGATCATAGTCAGGACAAGGCTAACCAAAGCTCTGACCAGCTGGATCTGCATGCTAATTTTTTATTAATTGGGGGGGATTCAAGGAGCTCATATGGCAAGTGATGGGTCAAAGGAAGTGCAGGGACTGACACTTGTGAAGGGATCTTTGATTTTTGGGGTCAAACAGGAGCTGGAGGGCTTCACTAGGGTTAAACTCTTAGATCTTCCAAGAAAGGTAAACCAAGAACCCCTTTTACTCTTTAAATGATTATAGCTTAGAATGTTAGGGGATTAAACAATCCCAACAAATAGTTAGGGGTGGTTGATTACATTAAGAATAGTAAAACAAGCCTTATGGGTTTCATTGAAACCAAGTTGAAATATAACCAGTTGCCTAACTTACAGTTTGTTAAAAAATAGTGGCTAGTGATCTCAAATCAATCCCAACACTTTTATGGTCGCATAGCCAGTTACTCTAGATCTTGAACAATTCTCTGTCCTTGATTCCAAAATGACTGCTCAAAGCATCCATCTGAACCTTCTGCTGCTTCAAACCTCTGTCTGACTTTGTATCACTTTTGTCTATGCCTCCAATTTTGCTTTTCAATGAACCAGCCTTTGGACTGAACTTCAAACCATTGAGCACTCTATAAACTACCCTTGGATAGTCCTAGGGGGCTTCAATTGATAGAACTACAAAAAAAGATTCCACCAGCTTCAGCTTTAAAGCAGAAAATACAGATCTTGACAAGAATTCCAATGAACTTTCCTTCACCTGTATATCTGAAATTGAAAATGTAAAAGAATTATCTTCAAAACAGCCTCTTTTACAATATGATGAAATATTACTTACTACAAGAAGAGTGAGACCCGACGACTTGAAGCTTCAGTTTTTGTGGGTTTAATAGCAAAAGAAAAGTTCACCTTTGTTCTTGCCAACCACTTGGAAGGTAGGAATATAAATGGAGAAATGAAACATGAATAAATGCTACTGAAAAAACATAATAATCTCAAAGTATGAAGCAAAATGTATCATGATCCCAAACCATAAAATATCTCTCATCATTATAAGTTAATACAGAATACCACCAAACACATGGTGAAGTGACGAGAGAAGACAAGGAAACATATATGAATCGTGAGAGAAATTGGATATCGATAACCAAGTTTAGGAATTAATATTATTTGGGTAAAAGTGGGTAACGTAGGGAAGGCGAGTCAGGTTGGTTCTTGACGGATCTCGTTAAGTCAATTGATGAGTTGGTGGCATACTTGGCCACATTCTGTGAAGCAGATGTCTTCCTATCAAATTTTATTAACTATACTAACGATAAAGTAATGACATTAAAAAACTTGAAAATTTTTATTATTAAATTAAAAATTTTTAAGTTATATACTAAGTTTTTAAAAAATAAAAGATTAGTTAATGAGGAATTAAATTCTCCCTTCATTAAGTAGTAAGTTTATATTCTCCACATTTTGGAACAAAATCATAACAAACTTTAAAAAATATTAAAATTATGCTTTTGACTTAATATTTAATGGAAATTAAAAAATATTTTAATATTTGATATCATTTAGAAAATATTATAATATTTATAAAATGTCTGAATTGATGAATCTAACTTTTCATCAATTTTATTAAGAGTTGTCAATGTGATAATTTTCTAGTTAGCTTACGTCACATCAATATCTTATATAAACTTTCAATTTTAATTTTAAGATTTGATTTAAGGATTCAAAATTTGAATGCTTTACAAACACTAGATTTTTTTAAAAACATTTTACAAACACTAAATTCTTTTTAAATGTTGCTAAACAATAGAGTTTCTTTTTATAGTTTGAGTGCAAGTTTTAAAGCTTATAATATATTTTTAACTCCTCAGAAATTTATAAATCTTTGATTTCCATCAAAATTCCTCCTCTGCTTTACATTTTGTTAGTGCTTCAAAACTAAGGAATGACAAGATGACTATATGATGTATAGTGGAAACATCAAATTGAGGTAGCTTTCTTTAATCTCTTAGCAAGAGAGACTTCAACCCTCCTCACCAACACTGACAACGGCACATGCCAGTGATTGTGCATTATAACCAAAGTTCACTCAGCTCTCTTCTTTTACCCCTCCCTCTTCCTTTCACTTTTCTGCTCTTTATCCATTTATTCTTATCCCATCCTTCCTTCTCCGTTTCTACTCCAGATCCAACCCTCTTTTCGCTCCATTTTTCCATTATGCTGTCTAGTTCTAGGAATGTTTTTCTCTATTCTTTTCTTTTCTGTTATCAGATCTAGGCCTCCTCCACTCTTCTTTCATCCATTTTAACCTTTCCCTTTTTTCTGCTATTCCTTTCTGCTATCAAATCCCACCCTCCTTTCACTTTTATAGCATTCATTTAATCTTGTCTCCTTTTTCCTTCTATTCCTTCAACTTTCAGATCCAATCCTCTTTTTTCTCTTTTACTGTCCATTTAATTTTTTTACTGTTGAGTATTGAGAACCTTTCCTTCCTTGGCAGCTCTTTCTGGCCTCCAACCATAACTGCCTTCCCTTTAATGGACTTGGAATCCTTTCCTCCTCTATCTAAGGACTCTCTTCAACTAGTGTAACCTTTTGGTACCCCTCTTTATTAGGAGGACAAATGATATGGAAGCAAATGGTGGGGGATTCTTCTGAGGATGAACTAGAATATTGGCCACCCCAAGAAGTGAACGGGAAGCTGATGGTAGTGCCGCTTATAAAGGTGTTGCAATAGGGTGCAAAGGCATGGTAAACCACTTTAGTGGGGTTTTTCGATGAAAAACTCCCTCCATTTCCAGCTCTTCTCACTTCGGCTACAAGATAAGGGGAAAAAAAGGATTAGTGGACACCTTACTTATTGAAAAAAAACTGATATTATTTAAATTTAGTTTAGAATCGAGAGGCAAGAAAGTGCTAGAGAATGGCCCTTGGTGCTTTAACAACACTGCTATTTTTCTATAATTTTCAAAGCCATGCATTTTTTTTAAAGAAAATAAAGCATAAGAATGTTCCTATTTAGATTCACCTTCATAATATTACATTGTAATTCTGATCAACGAAGAGTTTAGGCAATATTACAAGTTTTATAAGAAAACCAGTATGTATGGATGAAAACATAGCTCTAAAGAAAAGAGTAGGCTATGTTCGAATGTGTGTGAGTGTTGATTTGAGGAAGGAACTGCTAGAAGCCATTCCTTTAATGAGACTAGGTGAGAATAGACAACTAGAGGAAGACTGCATTAGGATATCCTATCAATGGAAACCAACTCTAGAGCAACAAGGGAAGCAAATGAGGTCTACGGGGAGGAAAATTGTAAAAGAAACTTACGAGGAATTAACACATTAAGCTCTCAATTCAGACCAACCAATAAACATTACTCAAATAATTATCTCCAAGCTGCCTAATACTAACAGAAGTCCAAAGAACAAAGGTGAGATGGATAACAAAGCAATTATTGCAGAGGTAATAGAGGAGAATAGCAATAGTTTATTGGGTACTACTCAGATAGAGAATAACACCTATGAGCTCAACCAAAAACCACAAACACTAGTACAAGTAGTGAAAACTAATCAACTAAATCTTCATCTAACAAGGCAGAGAAGGGCACAGTAGAAGCCACAACTGAGTCTATAACTACTAATGAAGTAGAGAGTTTAGTTGTAGATAAAATAAAGGATATTGGAAAGGGGGAATCTGCATCCTCTATGTGGAGGGAAGGAGGGGAAGAGGCTAAATCTATATAGGTCAATTGGAGCGTAATTTTATGGATATCAAAGGAGAAAAATATGAGGATTTTAAAGCAATTAAGAAGAGGAATGCAGGGATAAGGGCAAAGTGCAAGTCTAACCCAACTCTATCTTCCCCATGTCAATAATTACATGGAATGTAAGGGGCATTAACTGACCTAAAAAATAGAAAGCTCTCAAGGAAATTGTTAAGGAAAATAATCCCCTTTTGATAGGATTATTAGAGACTAAGTTGTCGAAAGACAAATTTGAGAAGATTCGATTATTTAAAACTCATTGGAGAATTATAATTAATCATCTTCATCACAATTATGGAAGAATTATCATTACTTATAACTACAAAGAAATGGATGCCATGGTTTTAACGGATAGTGAGCAAGGAATTCAATTGGCAGTGAAAGTGCTATCTATAAATACCAGCTTTGTGGTCTTTATAATTTATGTCTCTAACCACTCCTTCCAAAGAACTAGACTATCATAGGATTTAATAGAAGTGGGAGAATCCACCCAGGGTCCTTGGATGATTATAGGGGATTTTAATAGTATCCTTTTTAATATTAAAGTCTAAGGAGAGTGTGTAGATAGAAGAGGTGGCAAGGATTTAAAGGAGTGTGTTAATAAAGTGGGAATAACATATTTAAGTTTTGATAGGCAGCTCTACACTTGGAGTAACAAATAAGGATCCTCTACTCATATTAGAAAGAAGTTAGATCAGGTAACGGTTAATGATGATTGGCTACATCATTTTACTAACAGTAAGGGTCTATTTATGGAATCATTGATGTTAGAACATTCATCAATGGTGGTTCAAAACCTAAGCAATAAAACTAAGAGAAGATCCCCCTTCAGATTCAATAATTTCCTTACCCAGGTGGAAGGGTTTGAAGTAACGTTGTCTAAAGGATTGGCTGTAGACATTAGAGGGTGTAAAATGTACACTTGTGTTAGGAAATTCTATGCTATTAAACCATAATTAAAAGCTCCTAATGCTGGACAGTTTAGGAACATATAGAAGGAAGTACTAGAGGCAAAAAAAGAACCTGAAAGTAGTGCAGAGGGAACTCTATGAATAGTCAGGGAATATCAATCTTCTAAACAAGGAGACTTTAGCACTGCACAGATATGCTAAGATTATAGAAAAACATAATTCACTATTAAGGCAACGGTCTAAAATCTAATAGTTAAAGGAGGGGGACAGAAACACGAATTCTTCTACCAAGTTATATTGGCTAGGAAAAACCAAAACAAAATTACTACATTGCTAAAATAGGTGGGGGAGAGTTGATAATGAAAAGGATATTAAAGAGGAGGGTTTTCACTATTTCAGACACTTTTTGGGCATAGATACACCTATCAATTCTTCAATAAATACCATAAGGTCATTTGTACAGAACGACTTACTCAGAAGGAAGTGGAGGAACTAATTAAGCCTTTTCCGATTGTTGACATTAAAAGGGTAGTGCTTAAATTAAATCCCAATAAAGCACCTGGGTCTGATGGATTCAATGAATTGTTTTTCCAGAAAACATGACCATTAATCAAAGATGTGGTTATTGAGGTAGTCTTTATAGTTTTTTAAAAACAAGAGGATGCTAAACGAGGTAAATAAAACATTCATATCTCTTATTCCAAATGTTCCTAATCTGGTTTCCTTGGCTGAGTTCAGACCTATCTCCTACTGTAATACATTCTACAAGATCATTTCCAAGCTAATAATTTCTAGATTGAAAATGATCATGGATAAAATCATTGATGACAATCAATCTACTTTTATCTAAAATAGGCTAATTGGAGATAATATCCTAATTGCACAAGAACTTTTGAAAGGTTATAAGAGGAGGAGGTTCCCAAAGAACTGTGCAATAAAGATAGACTTCAACAAGGCATATGATTCTATTAGTTGGAGATTTCTAATGCACACTATAAAAGCATTGGAATTTCCTAAAAAATTCAGAGAATGGATATGGGAATGCATTTCCTCTACATCATATAGTGTCTTAATCAATATTGAACCCACAAAGCTATTTAGAGGGGGGAAAGGATTACGATAGGGGGACCCGATGTCACCCTACTTATTCATTTTAGGAATGGAAGTGCTGACAAAGTTAATCAGATATAATATTCAGTAGGGCCCTCATTTTAAATATCTCAACAAATGTAAAAGAATGGTACTATTTAGTCTATCATTTATGGATGATCTGCTATTGTTTTCAAGGGCTCAAGATCAATTTCTCAACTTGATAATAGCCTCACTAAACTCTTTAAAAACCTTATCAAGTCTAGAAATGAATAAATAGAAAAGCTTTATGGTGTTCTCAAAGGCTATAAACAAAAAAGCTTTATAGTGATCTCAAAGGCTGGACAACAACAGTCCAGATGGATGTCCAACATTATGGGTATAATGGTAAAAGAGCTCCATGTCTCCTATTTGGGGCTTCATATCACTACACAAAGGCTACATTTAAGTGACTGTGCATCACTACTTGAAAGAGTTTACAGGAAGCAAAATAATTGGACTAACAAGGCTTTGTCTTTTGCAGGGGGTTGTAACTGATAAAATCAGTACTTATCTTAATGCATACATATTGGGCTAGCCATTTTTTTCTGGCCAAAGGTATTATCAAGGCTCTAGAAAGGTTATTTGTGAATTTTCTATGGGGTAGCAATCTAGAAAAGAAGGGGATGGCCAAAGTGAACTAGCAAGAGGTATGCAAACCTAAAAAGGAAGGTGACCTAGGTATATCTACTATCAAATAGAGCAATAAAGTTCTGATATGCAAGAGAATTTGGAGGCTACTACACCAAAACTAATCTCTATGGGTGAGATAGACCTGTAAATATATTTTTAAGAGTGGGAATATCTAGTTAGAAAGAGGTTGAAGTGATCTCAATCACTTCTTTACTCATCTACTGAAATTGAGAGACAAGTTAATTGGCTAAATCAAATTTCGAGTAGGGAATGGAGAGACTATATATTTATTCTATGATAACTGGAGTAAAGTGGGACCACTAATCTAATCTGTCCATTACCCTCAATTTATAAGTAGATTTCCCATTATTTCCTACATAAATACTGGCCAAACCCTAAGATAATGGACACATATTATTGGATAGCTGACCCTTCAAGGATGTTACAATCAAATCATATAGGGAATGCTTAAGGGAAGTTGGGATAGTGTAGACATGGCATAAAGTGATACGGCACAAGTAACTCCTCTTAAAGGTGCCCTATTTCTTATAGCTTTGTGTCAGAGGCCGGCTCCCTATGACTAATAGACTATACTACCTGAATATCCCATCTCAATGCTATCTATACAAAAGGTAGCAGAATCCCTTAGGTACCTATTGTTTAACTGTGATTACTCTAGAGTACTATGGATGCGTAGTTCAGTAGCTTGTGGCATCTCTAGCCTACGAACCAATTTTGAAGATACCTTAAAGTGGATGGTGATGAATAGGAATAATCTAAACCAACATCTATTAGAAATAATCATAATTTTTGGTTTGTGTGCCTACAACATTTGAAGGAAGAGAAATTATCGAATCTTTAAGAGTGTGAAAAGGCCAACTGAGTAATTATTAAAGGAAAATAAAAGCTGGATTATAGAACAGTTAATAATGAAAGGGCCTATTATTAAGCATGGAAGACAGATGGTTGAGTAATGGAACATAGATGCTGATTAATTAAAAGACTCACCAACATCAATAATAGGGCCTATCCTAACCCCTTACTATTAATAGAGGTTAGAGTTATACAAGATTAAATCTACAATAATTTTATAAGGCCAGAAGTTAGTACCTTGGTCGAAGTCAACCTTGGTGAAGCAGGCAGTAGTAGACAAAGTTAAAAGTGGTGACACTACACCTATAAAGACAAACCCAACACCTTAACACAAGGAAAAGCTAGAGAACTTCAACTAAATAGACATATGGAAAAGAGGTGGAATAGAAGAAATTACATGTTTGACTTGAACTCTATAGCTCGGAGAAGGATCGTTCACGAAAAGGACTATCTAATGGCCTTTCGTCAATTCAATAGTGTTGTTACCACTCAAATCCAAAAAAAAAAAAATCAACCATTAGAGGCAATAGCTCAAGAATAAGCTAAAGACAAGGAAGAAGGTGCAATAGTTAATCCAATTGAATTTGATCGTACTTTTGTTGTATATGTGTCCTCAACTATTTTGGATCGTAACCTACTAGTTTTATGCTTAATTAAAAAGATGTAGCCTAGCAGCAAGGTATGAGTCCTCTTTAAGTAAAGCACACATTTAATTAAGCGAAAACTTATTAAAAAAGGGTTTGTTGGTGTGTGTGTGTGTGTGTGTTTTTTGTTTTTTTTTTTAGGACCATCCATCTCCCTTTTTCTCTCTTAGTTGTCGTGGCTTCTACTAGTGGATATTCATCTCATTTTTCTACTCTTTCTTTGGTATTTGTCATCGCTATGCTTCTTCTTCCTAGAAGAGTTACAAGTTGCTATTCTCTTTAGGTTAAGAACCAAGTTGCTATTTTGTGGGAGTGCAACCATTTATTTTTCTCTCTTTTTAAGTTGTATTGTGGCTGCCTTATGTTGTTAGTGAGGTTATTTTATCTCCTTCTTGTTTTTTTTGTTTTGGTGCTACTTTTTTCTTTATCTTTACGAGTGCTTATTGTTATTTTCTCTTTTTTGTGTAAGAAAGGAGCTTTTTAAGAAGTCGTCGCTATATAGAGAAGAAACAGTTATGGTATAAGGGACATTTTACCATGGTATAAGATGGGTGATTGGTGATGTTTTCTCTCTTTAATATGGCATAGAGAAGCAATTAATGTCGATATTATACGAGAAGAACCATCATGGTATAAGAAAAAAATCATTGTAGTACATAAGGGAGCCTTCACAGTATATTTGAGTTTTGATACACGCTTTGTTGATTACAACTTTTCTTGATAAGTATTTATCATTATGAGCCCCTAAATTGTTAGAGAACTTATTTTGAATGTACTCATTGATTTTATAGTGAATTATTTTCTAGAGTAGATTTTGTTATTTTACTTCTTACTTTGAAAATGTTTTCCATATTAAAAAAATTATATTTATTTTATGTGATTTATTTTTGTACACTCATATTGCTCCCCAAAGTATCATTTAAAGGAAAAGGTTTCAATTGCCCATCATATTATGTTATTTTTTTTAGTTAATTCTACCACCTTCCCTATCAAGTGATATCAGAGCTTTAATTCCTATTTGTGTTGTTTTATTTAATTGAAAGATGGAACTTAATTACAATAGAGCGATCAATTTGAATTGTACAAATTATTATAATTAAAAAGGAAAGATGAAGAACTTGTTGTTTATGAAGAAGATGCATCTAGTAGTATTTATCACAGAAAAGTTTAAGTTTAAAAGTGATGAGAAATGGGCATTCAAGTATGAGATTTTTTGTTGCTTTTTACTTCTCACATTGAGAAAGTTTTTCACATAAAAAGATTTGGTTTTCTTCTGTGTGATTTATGTTTGTGTATGCATATTTACTCCTCATAGTTTCATTTAAGAGAGAAAGGTTTCAATTAACTACCATATTGTGTTGTTTCTACTATTGCTTTCATCACCTTTACCATCAAATGGTATCAGAGCTTTGGCTCTTATTTACAATGTTTTTCTTGGTTAAAGACTGAAATCTAATTATATTAAAATGATAGATTTGAATAGTATAAATTATCATAATTGGAAAGGAAAGATGAAGGACTTGGTTTTTGTGAAGAAGATGCATCTATCTACATTTGCTAAAAAAAGTCCAAGTGTAAAAGTAATAAAGAATAGCATTCGAGCATGAGATCGTTTATGGCTTTATTAGCAAGTAGATAGATGATAATGTGGTAAATCACATATTAAATAATTTATATGTCAAGATTTTATGGGATAACTTAAATCCTTATATGCTTTAAAGACAAAAAATAATAAACTATTTTTTTAAAACAAGTTATGAATTTAAAGTATAAGGAAGATAGTTCTATTTTTTATTTCTTAAATGAATTTTAAGGATATTTTGATTAATTGTATGGCATGAGAATAAGATTTGAAGATGAGATTTTAGGACTTTATGGTTTAAATACTTTGCCTAGTTCTTTGGGGAATCTTTGTGTGACCTTGACTATTTCTACTCTTGAGGGTATAGTAATAATAGATTATGCAAAATCCACTATTTTTAAATAAAGAAGAGAGACAAACAAAATCAAATAGGGTTCTATTTCTCATTTTTAAGATTCTACTTACTGAAAAAATGGAGAAAATAAGGAAAGATATCAAGGATAAAATAACAAAGGTAATAGCAGAGGTAGAAGTAAATCAAATTTCAAATTTTTGAGATTTTGACTGTCATCATTATGGTAAAAAGAGACATATCAAAAGTTTTTGTTTTAAATTTAAAAGAGAAAATAAAGCCAGTAAAGATAAGCAAGGAAAAAAGGATCACAATAATGATGATCGTGTTGCCACTATTACTACAGAAGGTTTTGTGTCAGCCCATGAGGAAGATATAATTAATATTACTTATGATGAGTTAAGTTGGGTGATGAACTCGTCGTAAGCTATCAAATAATAAATGCCCAACTATCCAAACTATGTAGTAATGATGAGCTAGGGTCAAACCACAGAGAGTCGGGATGAAAATGTTATTTCAAATGTTGCAATAAAAGAAAAATAAAACACCATAAAGAGATGAA
>JAOXYD010104159.1:0-25354 GCA_028565735.1 Pinacopodium congolense
AACTAAGGACACTTATGAATGTATTTCACTTAAGGCACAATTAAGCTAAGGGCTCTAATACTTTCACTAATAAAATGAATGATTAATACAACCAAGGAGAGCTTAAACAAACTTGACATAGCAGATTTGATGCACACACACATTTGGATGATAATGAAAAACAATATGAAATATTCACTTAATCCAAATCTGGATAGATTTGATAGATAAGAAAAATAATACTCCCAAATAGACAAATAAGCCTAAACAATTAAGTTAAATAACCAATAAAGCTCCTGAGGACTTAGAAAAATAGAAAATTATAATTTGGGAGCAACCAATTTAGATTTAGATGCTCAAATATATGAATGAAAGCAAGTGCACGAAATCTGGACATATTTAAATAGTCTGCAAATATGAACCTTAAACAGAAGATATGAGTATCCAAAAATCAAGATAAAAATAGAAAGATAATCTTAAGATCATAAAAAAAACTAAACATAGCATGCTTGCACACCTAGAACTAAATTATATAATCAAAAGATGCAGTTATCTCAAAACTAGAAAAATAGTGACAGTTTAGGTGTGTCTAGAAATCGATTTTTAAAGCAACTCAAATGACATTAAAAATTTTGAAAAAAATTTAAAACACTCTAGGACACTTGGAAAATCAGAAAATAATTTTTATAAAATTTTAGAAACTAATTAAAATTTCCAAAAATATGCTGAAATCTATGAAAGACAATTATGGATAGATTCGATACTTTTGAAAATAACAGGCTTAAAACCTAAGAAATAATCTTCCTAAAATTGAAAAATAACTAGAAACCTCTAAAAACCTTAGGAAAACCAAAAATCACAATATATGAATTGTGGAAATAGATTTATGTATCAAGAATCAATATACAAATTAGACTAGAATAAAAAGAACCTGTTTCAATGCAACTGAGAGATAAGGCTAACCTATTAAAATAATAAACTTAAAAATCGAAGCTATGATTAAACAAACTCACAAAACTTATTCTAATAGAGAATATTATTCTAACAATTTAAACAATTAGATAAAAGATGATAGGGATGATAAATAAAAAACAGTATAAATGGTGGCAGCTTGAAGAGATTGGAGAAGATTAGCCTATCAATTTTATTTTGAGAGCATGAAAATGTGAGTTGAGAGAGTTAAGAGGTCTAGGAAGATGTTGGGAAGTGTTTTTTATGGCTACACTCTATTTTTCTTAGCTGCTTTAGGGTTTTTCTTTAATTAATTCTAAATAATGAAACAAGAAATTCTAAATAGGGAAGCAAGTTGCTATTAGAGGAGGATCTATAATAACTTTAAACAAATCTAATGAATTTAAGATATTATCCTAGCATAAAATAGAACTTTAAACAAGGTTTGAGAAACAATTTTAGACCATATAACAAGTCAACATAATTTAATTAACTTCAAAAAATGGATTTTCTATGAAATTAAACTTTATGCAACTTAGGAGTGACTACATGCAATCTATGATCAATGTTGAGTTCCTAAGTGAATTGGACGATAATTGAAACTTACAATTGTATGCAAGACACCCTAACTAAGGTCTTGTAGCTTCCATATCTCCTTTTCTTCCTTTAACTTCATTTTAGTCCTTTAAACTTCAAGCTTTACATATGGAATCATCTTGAAATAACCTATCTTTGAATTTCACCATGCAAGCTTAAATCATTAGTAGTAATTATGCTTTGTTTCATAGAAATTAAGATTAGAACCTCCCTCGTTTCAACAGAACTAAAGGAAACATACTAAAAGACTACAAAATTAATACTTAATAAGACACTTTAAAAACACACTAAATCAAATCAAATCAAACCCAAAACACACTAAATTGAAACAAAAGATCCTATTTTTATGATTATGTTGTATTTCAACAAGTAATTCTTTAAGGTCTTTTAGCTAGACCTAATGTTAGGGAATTTTAAATCTCATCCTTGATTCATCATCCAACATCTTATCTTCATTCTTTTGATATGGGAAATCTAAAAGACACCAATGAACATGGCTATTAGATTAATGGAAAAAATGGAGCGAGAACGATAACTTGAGCTAGCACAGCTAGAGAGCTTGTAGGTTATCGACTTTCGGGGATTTGCTTTTATCCAAGTCTATTTCTTTTCTCTATCTTTTTCTTTCTTTTTCTTCTTAGTGTTCTACCCTAGCACCTATCCACCTTTCACCCTCTGTGAGTAACCCTAATCTTTCACTGAAGCCTACCACCTCCCCTTTTCCTCTCCCTTCCCTCATGATGACCACCCCTCCTTCTCAATCTACAACTATTAATGTAAATTTGTTGCCGTTAGCAAACCTTAACCTTAAAACATAAACCCTAATCTTGTTCAACCCTCTCCATCTCCAAAAATCATCTTGATAGAGGTTTCTTTAACCCTCATAGCCCTACTTTTATCCAATGTCTGGCTCAATCCCATTCTACTTAAATGAGCTAGTTAGCTCTAATTTAATGGCTCTAGAACGAGTGTCTTCTTCTAGAACTTGGAAGTCAGTGGTTTTGACTAATCTCGATGATTCTTTAGAAGAAAAATCCATGGCTTACTACCCTCCTATGGTGAAGAATGATCAAATTGTTATCTTCCCTCCGCCAAAGCTAGAAGGGAAAGGAATAGTGCGGCTCAAAATAATGCTGGTTGGTTTCTTTATTGATAAGAGGATATCTTACTCAGTCGTTTAAGGGGTTCCTTTGAAATCTTGGCTAACTTATGGTTTAGCTGATGTGTTGATCACTAACATAAATTAGTTTTTGTTTAAGTTTGATTCGCTAGGGGTATGAACTTTGTTCTTGAGAAAGGCCCTTGCCACATCTAAGGCAAGTGTTATGTAGATTTGGTATCACTAAAATAATTCAACCAATTCACATGCAATTCCAATTCAAATCCAAATCAAGTTAACAAAAGTGTCACAAGTAATAAAGAGGAGTAAATTTAAGGCTTCGAAATGTCAAACCTACAAAGAACTAATTGTATAACCTACTAAAGAAACTGTATTACAATTATCTAAAGATACTCAAGGCTTAGACTAAATGGGTTAGTTAGACTAAAGACAGACTAAAAACAAAACTAAAACCTCTCCTAGCAATGTTATAAATCCTTAATTGAAGTAAAATTACCAAATTAATTAATAAGTTAAGGACTAGGTCTAAAATGGCTTAAGTAAGTTATGGAATGTTGGAATCTCTAATCTAGGGCCTTCACTAATTCAAGACAAGCTATAGTTAAGTCTATGTATTTTCTCTAACCATCCTAAATTGATCTTTGGTTATTTCATCAATTAATAGGCATTAGGCTTAAAATTTAAGAAGTTCTAATCCTAAATTCCAATTAAGATTAGTGCCCTCATGATAACCAAGGTAGATTTCTCTAATCCAAGGATTAAATCATGTTGTTTATAGATTTCCCCAATGATTTAGGTAGAGATTGTTAGATCCTAAATCATCTTTAATCATATCTTAACTGGCCAACTCAAAGTAAGCATTAAACACTCACATAAACAAAGATTATGATCTAGACTTATGTTAATCATGCACTTAAGACATTCAAGAACCTGTCAAAAGCTAGAATTTAGCTCAAAACATTATAAACATACAAGAAATTTGGATTCAAATCAAAACAACCCATGTTCTTGAATAAATATGAACAAAGAGATGAAATAAGGTAAAGAAGGGTTTAGATTTCACCAAAGGTTGCTCCAAAGTGTTATACAACCTTCAAACACCTTAACAAACTCTTAGGAGTTCTTACAACCTAGAGATCACATGAACAATGCTGGAAAAGGAAGAACAGAAAAAGAACCCTAACCTAAGGAAGAAAAGAGAAAACCTAAGGTAAATCTTTGAATTGAAGACTTTAATTTGTGTTATCTTTGTAAAAATAGGTTCTTTGGCTTCTTATATATGTCCCCTGCAAGAAGGAAGCAAATGGCCAAGTTACAGTAAGTGGATCTGCAAGTTGCAGCTGGAAAATGCCTGATTACGCACTTAAATGGCACTTGAAGAATAGTTGAACGACGTTGTTTAACTTCTTCTATTTAGGTCCTAAACTGGGGTAAACCGAGGGTCTTCAGGATTAAAATGAGGGCTGGCTTATGACCACTATTTTACTCTAAATTCAGCACCATTCTTCATCATTTCTTGGATTTTCACTTCAATTTGATGTTAACATGCAAACATAACAAATCAAGATAAAAATTAACTCAATTAACATCAAAATAAAGGTGCATATGCATCAAAATATCCTAAAAACCCATATCAATTAAGAACTTATTAACTCCCCCACACTTGGCTTTTTCTTGTCCTCAAGCAAATCAATCAATCATGAGTTTCAAAATAACATATTATCTTAAGAAAAAATGAACCCAATCAATCAACCAAAACCATTAAAAAGAATTCCCTCATCCTTTAATCAATATGAAAAAGTAAGAGGTTATCAATTTGATTTATCCAATCAAATTGAAATTGAAATTAATTTAGTTCATGCTTCTTCTAACTCATCCTAGGATCATAATTCCATTCCAATCATAAAATGAACTTAACCCAAGCAAAAATTAACATCAATGAACACAAATTCATATCCTTAAGCTTAAGCACTAAAAAGAAAAAGCAATGTGAGCCTAACTTTAGTTGATAAGTGACTTAATCTTTCGTACTTAAAGGTGAATAGTTTATGCTGAATTACCCCTGGCTTAGCGGATTGAGCAACCTTTTATCAACCAGTTTTTTGCACCACTCATAACCTCTACACAATTGGTTAGAAGCAAGTGAAGTGAATAAAATAATGCTCACTTTTCACTCTTGTTTTTCTTTCTTTTCTTTTCTTGCATTTTCCTCTCTTTTTCTTTTCTTTTTTTCCACTTATTTTTGTCATTTCATTTTTTTCTTTGTAATAAAAGAGGATAATGAAATTGCATCAAAGATGAAACATTTAACTTAGAAAGATTCAGTTTAGAACTGGAATGTCATAATTAATCATTAAGACTTAATTGTCAAAAACATGAAATCAATCAAGATCAAAATTTCATCCATCATCAACATTAAAAGGGTAACATCTTATTTGTTCAAAAGAGTCAAATTCAAAAGGAAAATTTGCCAATGATAGGATCAAGATTGAATTTTTTTTTCCAAAAAATTATAAATTGAATGGAAAAAGATGATAAATTGACATGATTAAAGAAAAATAAAAACATAAGTGTGGAACAACCTAAATCATCTAATCCCTCCCCCACATTTAAATTGAACATTGTCTTTAATGTTCATAAACCAAAAAGAAAGCACAAATATGAGGGAAAAAGGAATAGAAAGCACCCGAAAGAAGTAGATAATAACATGAACACTTCGTTGAAGTGAACATTGAAAAGATATCTAAGTTTGCTACAACTTCCACAAATAGAAGAAAATGAAAGCACCAGAAGCCAAAAATAATCATAAGACAACTCCATATATCTCATGAGATAATTTCAAAGAACCACATGGAGTGAATACATTAAAAGAACCCAAAATAGATTAAAAGCATCCAAGTACAGCAGAAATAGCAAACTAAAAATAAACTAGAAAGGAAATACATATGAAAATAAAGAATAAAACAAACAATTTAAAGCAATATCCAAAAGCAACATATGTAAGCCATTAAAGCTAAAGAGTAGAACTCGGATCATCATTAGCAGTAACTTGGCGAGACTCCTCAATACTATCTAGATGCTGGTCAATGATAGTTAAGTGCTACACCATCCCATCCAATCTGGAGTGAATAGATGCAAAACCAGTCTGCATAGAGTTCTTAAATCATGAAAAAGCTGTCAGTAAAGTACTAAAAGGAGGCTTAGTAAGTGGCATAGGAGAAACATATGTTGGAGTAGAAGTGTCTGCATGAGGCCGATGAACACTAGGCATAGCTTCAGATGAAGCCTCACTCTAACCCTCCTTAGGAGTAGCAATAGGAGTAGGAACATCAGGGTCATAAACATGCTCACCTGCCTGTAAAGGCATAAAAAAAGTGTTTCCATCGTCAACCAACTTTATAATACAACCAAAGCTTGATAAGAGAATAAGAAACAGAGTTGCTGGGATTAATTGTCAACTGACCATCAAAAGAAACACCGGCTCACTCAAAAATACGAGTAAGCAAACAAGGAAAGCAAAAGTTCTTGGTCGAGCGAGTATGTCGAACTACATTTCTCATACTCTGCAAAATAAAACCTACTACAGGTAGTCCCTCAATGCTTCCTAAGCCATGAAGAAGCTTATACAAAGGATAAGTATCATCAAATATAAGCTCATTGAGACCACTTACTCTAGGAAGGACATTGTTACTAAAGATAGCAATAGCAGTATGATCTCTAACAGTCAGCTGAGAAGTAGGATAGCCTAGATAATTAGGCAGATTAACCAAGCCGAGTTGAGCTCTAGCAAGATCCATAAAAAATGAGGGATCAGAACCAACTTAATCACCTCGAATCATATCAACCTTATGAATAAATAAGTCTCCATCAGCTAGTACTCTTAGCAATTCAACAAGAAAAGGATGAGTAAGCATAATAGGAATACCTTGAATTGATGACCTAATTGCCAATAGGTCCTTAACATTCTTTTGCTCGATATTAGCAAATAATTCCTTCACCAATAAAGGACAGTACGGGCCAGCAAGTGTCAACAAAGGGAGCCACTAAAGAGCTTGAAATAAAGATGACAGTTGGAATTCAGCTTCAACATTTGCCTTAATAGATCGCTCTACTATGAACTCATTATTGTATCGAGCCTCAAACTAATCAGCGTTCTCTTGGCTCATAAACCTAGAACGATCAAATTCAGGTTGAGCTTCAGAGTTAGAAGCACGAGTAGATCTCCTAGGTGCAATCTGAATAAAAATAGTTCAATAAACATAAAACATATAGTCAGAAAACACCAAGAAAAATTTGAAAATTTATTCAGCACAAAATGGATGAATATTGGTTGAATTAAAAATTCTAGAAAATTTGATGGCAAAATTAATTGATGAAATTGTTACCAATAGAAAGCTAATTAAATTTCTAACATAATGGTACCAAAATCAAAGCAATAGAACGTAAAAATCTTCTAAAAAATGGAAAAGAAATTCAGTGGAGATAAACAGTACTGTATAATTTCAGAGTAGATTGTGAAAATTCTAGGATGATTCTGGTCCAATTGATGGAATAGATCGATTTAGAATGAAAAGAGCTTCAAATAGACACAAAAAACGCTTAATTTGGCCAAGAATTGAAGCAGTTATGGTGTTTTGAAATTCAAAGGGGAGAAAGGGTAGGGTTTAAGAGAGAAGAAGGTTACTGGAGAAGAAAGAGGAAGCTGCGTTGTTTTTGTATGTTTTAGGGAGTTAAACGACATCGTTTAACTAGTTGCATTTAACTTCCAGAGTAGGGAGTAAAACGAGGGCTAGGGGCGCCATTTCGCCCCTGCCGTTTTACTCTTCTAAATTGAAATTTTCAGCTAAAACTCAATAATTTTTTATCCAAATCAATCCTAATTTAATTCCTAATCATTCCAAATGATTTAAATACACAAATTGAACATGGATGAGGCTTAATAACACTAAAAATGCACTAAAATAAAAAAGAAAGGACTAAAGCACTAAGAAAACTAAAGACTTAACTTAAAACTAAAAACACAAAAACTCTAAAACTTAAAATAACTATAAACAACACTAAACCAAATTAAAAACATACTCAAATAATAAATAAAAACTAGAACACAAGACAATTAAAGCAAACAATAAAGAGAAAAACAACTTCAAAGCAATTGAAAAGCACTTAACTTAAAAGAAAAAGACTTAACACAAACTAGGATCAAATAAAAGACTAAAAAAAAAAACACTTGAAAAACACACTTAACACTTAAAATTCACTCTAAATAGGCTGCTAAAAGGATTTTGCAAAAGAGTTTGTAACTCAAAACCAAAATAACTAGCAAAAGTCTTGAAAGCACTTTAAGGAAAACAAACTAAAAGCACATTAACTTAACTTAAACTTAAAGCACATTTAATTGGGTTGCCTCCTAACAAGTGCTTTTTCAAGGTCTTTTAACTGCACCTTAAAGTTAGAGAATTTTCAAATAAAAATGTAGCTTACCATGTATATGATTAAATCCATACTTTCCAAAGGAGAAAGCCAAGTTAAGAAGGGTATTTGTACCTCTTAAAAGATTCTTCTATGAACTAGAAATCATAATCTTGATGAAAATCCAATTAAAAAACTTTTTAAAAGTAAAATACAAAGGTAAATAATCAAGTATTGAAACGTTAACCCTAGGAACACAAGTAGCAACACTTATAAACTCTAAGAGCTTTTATGGCATTTCACTTGGCTTAAAATCAACAATCTCATCACAAGCTCCTAAAACATAATCCTTTGAAACAATAAAGAGTGTGTCCTCTTTATTAATGACCTTTACATGATGAATTTCCTCCAGTTCTTCACCATGTGACAAATCTAAATGTCTCACTTCATTGGCTTCGTCATCATGTATATGCTTGGCTGCATTTTGAGCAAATTGAACTATAAAATCATAGAGTGATTTATCTCTTTCCAAGGTTTCTTCAGAAGGTTCACATGCTTCATTCTTAAGACTTGGTGTAGAAGACCAAGAATAATCCACATCAATATCATGGTTTTCTTGACAAATGGAAGTTCAATCATCCAAAATTTCAACCAAAGAGTTAAGATGATCCAAATCAAAAGCCTGGTTTGAATTTAAGCACTCATCAACCTTTCTTTAATTCCATTCACAAGGCATTGAAAATTCTTGACTACCACTCTCTAAGGGATAAGATTCTAGCACAATTGAATCAAATGGAGTGAATTGGGAAGGTTCATTAGAAATTTCTTCCCTAAGATTTGCTAATAATTCCTCTTTATAAGAAGCTTTCAACTCAGACATAGTAAGTTGAGGATTAAGTGGATGCTTAGCCAAACTTTGATTAACTAAGTAACAAATTTTAGATTGAATATTACTTGAAGGCTCTTCGGAATAAGAGAAAGATGAATATTGTTCATTATAAGATGATTCATGACAAGGGTAATCAAAACAATTCAATGAATCAGGGGTATAAAGATTATCCATTGAATTATAAGCATCATTGATCCAACAATTCCCATTTACTTTAGGCTCATACCATTGGTGATAATGCCAATAGTCATCTTGCTGCTACATCCTTGCAATAACTAAAGTTAAATATTACAAGACGCTCCACTGCTCAACAAATACATAAAGAAAACACAAAAAACAAAGAACACAAAAAACAAACAAAGCATAAGAACACAATATAAACAATATTTACACCTTAGAGTAATTGATACCAATGTATTCTTAATATCACACAATTATTAGTTCCCCGATAACGACACTAAAACCTTACTAGGTCGATTTGGTATCACTAAAATAATTCAATCAATTTACATGCAATTCCAATTCAAATCCAAATCAACTTAATGGCAGTGTACTGGTCACAAGTAATAAAGAGGAGTAAATTTAAGACTTCGAAATTTCGAACCCACAGAGAACTGATTATATAACCTATTAAGGCAATTGGATTATAATTATCTAATGACACTTAAGGCTTAGACTAAAGGGGGAGTAAATTTAAGACTCTGAAATGTCGAACTCGCAGAGAATTGATTGTATGACTTATTAAGGCAATTAGATTACAATTATCTAAGGACACTTAAGGCTTAGACTAAATGGGTTAGTTAGACTAAAGACAGACTAAAAACAAACCTAAAACCTCTCCTAGCAATGTTATAGATCCTTGATTGAAGTAAAATTACTCAATTGATTGATAAGGTAAGGACTAGGTCTGAAATGGCTTAAGCAAGTTATGGAATGTTGGAATCTCTAATCTAGGGCCTTCATTAATTCAAGACAAGCTATGGTTAAGTCTATGTCTTTTCTCTAACCATTTTAAATTGATCTTTGGTTATTTCATCAATTAAAAGGAATTAGGCTTAAAGTTTAAGAAGTTTTAATCTTAAATTCCAATTAAGATTAGTGCCCTCATGATAACCAAGGTAGATTTCTCAGATCCACGGATTAAATAACGTTGTTTATAGATATTTTCAACAATTTAGGTAGAGATTGTCAGATCGTAAATCATCTTTAATCATATTTTAAGTGGCCAACTCAAAATAAGCATTAAACACTCACAGAAACAAAGATTATGATCCAAACTTATGTTAATCATGTACTTAAGACATTCAAGAACCTGTTCAAAGCTAGAATTTAGCTCAAAACATCATAAACATATAAGAAATTTGGATTTAAATCAAAATAGCCCATGTTCTTGTATAAATATTAACAAAGAGATGAGATAAGGTAAAGAGGGGTTTAGATTTCACCAACTGTTGCTCCAAAGTGTTATACAACCTTCAAACAACTTAACAAACTCTTAGGAGTGCTTACAACAACCTAGAGATCACATGAACAAGGTTAGAAAAGGAAGAATAGAAAAAGAACCCTAAAACCTAAGCTAAATCTCTAAATTGAAGACTCTAATATATGTTATCTCGATAAAAATAGGTTCTTTAGCTTCTTATATATGTCCCCTGCAAGAAGGAAGCAAGTGGCCAAGTTGCAAAAAGTGGATCTACAAGTTACAGCTGGAAAACGTGTGACTGCGCACTTAAACGACGCTTAAAGAATAGTTGAACAACACCATTTAACTTCCACCGTTTAAGTCTTGAACTAGGGTAAAATGAGGGTCTTCAAGAGTAAAACATGGGCTGGATTATGACCACCTTTTTTCTCTAAATTCAGCACCATTCTTCATCATTTCTTGGATTTTCACTTCAATTTAATGTTAACATGCAAACATAATAAATGATGTTAACATTCAAACATAATAAATCAAGACACAAATCAACTCAATTAACATTAAAATAAAGGTGCACATGGATGAAAGTATCATAAAAAACCATATCAATTTAGAACTTATCAGCAAGCCTCTATGAAAAAACAGAGTCTTAATACTGGTGAATAAGAAGATTTTAAATATGCTCAAATCTAGGTGTGATTCCATAGCATCCCTTTCGAATATTGGTCAAATAAGGGATTAAGCAGAATTGTCAGTTTGGTTGGAAAGCCTCCGATGATGGATACACAAACTCCTAAGATTTCCAAAGCTAATTTTACTAGATTATGTATGGAGGTTGACTTATAGAAATCCTGATTGAGTAGTTTCAACTAGGTACCTATAAGGAGGATGGAAAGATTTCCTTTAAGGAAATTCAAATAAAGTACGAATGGGAACCTGATCAGCAAATCCCAAAAAAGGAATGGAAGCCTCCTAGTAGAGTTTTTGAAACAGGGATGAAGCAGGAATTGCTGAATACAAAGGTTACTCATCCTGGGGAAAGTCTAGTAGATTAGTCTGGTATTCATCGTGATGAACAGATAGAAAATGTTATGACAACATGTATGCAGGTTGTACCTTAAGAAAGACCATAATTTAGAGTCATGAAGATCACAATAAAGATAGAGGAGAACAAAAGAATGCAAAGTTGTATGCTAGAGATTCCATGGCCCCTGCTCTTAGAGGTTTTTGGTAACCCTCTTATTTTATTTGACTCTGAATTGGGTATAAATAATGCTATAGAGATCCCTTTAATTAAAGATCAATTAGAGGAAGGAGATGTTGAATTTATAGTCAGCAAAAATAGAAAATCTAGAAAAAAAAGCCTAAGTCTTACTTTTCTCAGTTTATTTTCCTTATTTCTTTATTATGTCTTTAGTTTTTGGAATATTAAAGGTTTCAATAACTCAAAAAATAATAATAATTAGGTGTTAATAGTCTCCTCAAATCATTTTCTATTTAGTTGAGTCTAGGATAAAGTCTTCTTCCTATTTGGATAAAGCTTGTAGTTTCTTTTTTCATAGATGGTCCAGGCTTAGTAATTTATCCCAGTCAAATAATTCTAGGTTAGTGATTGAATGGAATTTGAATTACTTTTCTTACTTTGCCCTTATTATGACTGATCAGCTTGTTCATCTTAAAGTGATTCCTATTCATAATGATCTTCCTTTCTATGTTACCTGTACTTATGGGTCTAATAATAATAATCATAGGAAGTGTAGAGGTTAAATTAATTGAGTTTTTATTGACTATTTATTAAATTATGACCCCTAATTCAATGCTTAAGTACTGAATTTATATTTTATAATGTTTAATTTGCAGATAATTGATCAAAATTGAATATTGAAGCAAAATTGATGAAAAAAATAGAGCATTTTGGACCATCAACTTGGTTTTAGAGAGACCCACATTTAAGGACTAGAGACCTGCATTAAAGGAGTCAACAAAAGACAATTAATGACGGTTAAATCGTCCTTAAATGACACCATTATTCTTTGAGTCAACTTGTCATTGATGGAACAGATAGAAAAATCAGCCACGAAATCTCCAATATTTTGGCTGAGGCATGTTCTTCATTAATTATTTTGTCTGGAAGTGTCAAATTAACATATGCTCGAGTTGAACAAAAGGAAAAATCAATAAAAACATGAGGAGAATCATTAAAAATCATATACGAAACTAAGAGGGAAATTCTTTAGCTTCTTACTACATTGTTCTTGGAGTTCCTTAGCTTCAATCACTAGTAATTCAAGTTTTAAGTTGTTTTCTACTTTGTTATTTGTAGGAGCTTGCTTTTAAGGCTCACATATGAGTTTAGAAACCATCATAGGGTGTTTTCTAACTCAAATTATTACATTATTAGCTCTATTTTTCAGATTAATCAAAGTTCTTATTCTTAAGCTTACTATTTATATATTCTTTGATTTTTTTGCAAGTTTGTGTTGATTTAGAGTTGTGTTGTTGAGAAGTTTAAGAACCATCCAAGGGCTTTCTTTAAGTGTTTTGTAACTTCTAAGCCCATTATTTAAGCTCTTATTTTCGGATTTATCAAAGCATGTTGCTTAAGATGCATGTTTTGTGTGCCTTGATAATCATATATGGCTAATTCGTTTATTAGCTAAGGATTGGAGTATACATGTTTTAAGTGAGCTTATATGGATGATTAAGATTCTGATTTTTGTTTATTGAAGGTTTTAATATTTTGATTTTAAGCTGCTCACTTAAGATTAGAGTAAAAGCTAATCTAAGACTTGAGAAATTAAATTAGGCTGTTATAAAATCAATAATCAACACAAATCAACTAATAAATGACCAAAGTTTGATTATTTTTTAGAGTTAGAGTTCTAAAATTAATTTTCCAGAAGTCACTTTCTTGATTTTAATGCATATTAACTTAATTTAATGCATGACCAAACTTTAAATTAAGATTAATAAAGAAAAGAGAAAGTCTTAACCATAGTTTTGTCTTAAAATTGTGAAGGAACTTTAAATTAATACTTAAAATTTTTAAAAGCTCAATTAAATTATTAATCACCTAATCTTAGCTATTTTCCACACTTTTGTCATTTTTTAAAGCAAGTTTTAAGTCATTTTTCAAGTGTTTGAGGCAAGTTAAATTAGTTTAGCATTTTTCATCTTTTAAAATTAATTAGAGTTTCTTAAACAATTGTAATCTAATTGCTCTAGTAATTGTAATCTATCCCTATGTGATCAACATTTGGGGTTTTTAAAAAACCCCATTATATTACTTGTTTGATAGGTGTACCTGCCTTTCACATTAGTTAAACCAAAGTAAAAATTGTTCTTAATTCTAAGCCATCTAATCAACCTAATAAGTTTTTGATGCTGTTGCCGTGAATAGATTTATAATGTTAGGAAAAATTAGTGTCAATTGCTCTAGGATTTGTGTATATTATTTTTACAATTTTTCGAATTTTTGTGCATTTATTTCTATTTTTACTATTGAGTGTGATTTTGTTGCTTTTTGTTCTCTTATTTGTTCTCTTTACTTATTTTGTTGGTATTTTATTTTATTTGGTTATTTTCTCTTATTTTGTATGTATATTTAAGGTCAAATTTCGAGCATTACGACTTCAATTTAGAGTTAGAGCATACATTATATAGGAAAAAGAAAGAATCTTAAGCTACCATGTTTGATTTGTTAGAAGTATAAACATCAAGTGGTATAGAATTTAAACCTGTAGAAATCGCTCTCTAGGAACATGCAGTTATTAGACCTTAATAAGAATCTAGAGAACTAACCATTATAGATCTAGTAATAGGAAACTAAGGTAGACCTATGGCTAGCATTGTCCAGCCTAGAGTTAATGTAAATAATTTTAAAATCCCACATAGTATCATTTCTATTGTTAGGTTATTACAATTTGGAGGATCAACTTTAAAAGGTCCTAATGAACACTTGCAAAATTTTCTAGAGTCTTGTGATCTTTTTAAAAGTAATATGGTCTATGATGATGTAGTAGTCTTAGGCTTTTCCATTTTCCCCTTAGAGACAAAGCTAAAACTTGACTATTCACACTTCAACTTGCATCCATTACTATATGATATGATTTAATGAAGCTATTCTTAGCTATATTTTTTTCACCTGCCAAGGTTGAAAAGATGAAAACTGAGATTAGCTCATTTGTACAATATGAGAATGGAAGTCTATAAAATGCTTGGGAGAGATTTAGAGATGCTTGCTAAGTGTTCTAGCCATGGACTCAATATATGGCAGCAAGTGGACATTTTCTAGATTAGTCTTACACCTTCAATTTGTAGCATTATTGATGCTGGGCCAAAAGGTAATTTTATAAAGAAGACTCTGACTGAAGCCTAAAATCTGATTGAGAAAATGGCTATAAATAGTTTTCAGTACAATTACGAACGCCATCCAAGGAAACCACATGGTGTTCATGCAATCAGTAATATAGTAGCTCTTACTACTCAAATAGAAGTACTGAAAAAGAAGTTGGATGTTTTAGTGAGTGGAGCTGGGAGTAGTAATCATAGAGTTGAGAGTGAAAGTTGTGGTATTACCTCTCATTCATATTTAAAGTATAAAAAAGATAGTCTTTTTTCTTGAGAATTTGAACAAGCCTAGTTTATTGGCAATTTTAATAGGCAAAAAGGAAATCCTTATTCAAATAATTATAATCCTAGTTGGAGGAACAACCCAAACTTTTCATAGAGCAACAATCAAAACTACCAGCAACCATGCCAACCACCTCAATCCAACCCTAAAAAAGCACCTCTATCATCCTCTAAGAGAGTCATATAGTTTTGAAGTGACAGTTCTTAAATACATATAATGTAATGAATTAAGGATGCAAAACTATGAGGTGTCAATTAAGAATTCAGAGACTTAGGTTGAGTAAATTGCATAACTCTTATAGGAGAGGCTAGTTGGTAAGCTACCTAGTACTATTAAAGCCAATCTTAGAGAGCATAATAAGGCTATTGCCTTGAGAAGCAGAAGAGAAGTTGAGAATGAAAGGATAATAATAAAACAGAAAGGAAAGCAAGTATTGGTGAAGGAGAATAGGAAAGAGAAAGAGAAAGAAAAAGGACATGGCATAAGAGAGAGAGCCAATGATAGAAGAGATAGAGTTGAAGAAGAAGATAAGAAGAAAGAGAAGGAAGTTGAGGGTGAAAACTCTAAAAAGCCACCTAGGTTGTTTTTTTATCCTAATATGCAAACTTATAAACCTACGATTCCTTACATTTAAAGATTGAAGAACGCAAAGCTCGACAAGCAATTTGGGAAGTTCTTAGAAATGTTTAAGAAGTTGCACATCAACATCCTATTTGTCGAGGCAATTAATCAGATGCCCTCTGATGCAAAATTTTTGAAAGAAATTTTGTTTAAAAGATGATTGAAGGATTATAAGATGGTTAGATGAAGAGTGTTTTGGTATCATTATAAAGAAGTTACCTCCAAAGTTCAAGGACCTTGGTAGTTTTACCATTCCTTGTACAATTGGTAGTTAACAAATAGATAGGTTTTTTATGGATCTTGGAGAAATCATTCATTTGATGCCTTTATCTATCTTCAAGAAGTTGGTATTAGAAGAGCCTAAACCATCTATAATCTCATTATAATTAGCCGATAGATCTATAACTTATGGAATTAATAAGAATGTGCTTGTAAAGGTTGACAAATTTATTTTTCCTGATGATTTCCTTATGCTGGATATGGAAGAGGATAACATAGTGTCTATCATTTTGGGAAGGCCATTCATGCCTATTGTTAGGGCACTGATTTATGTATATAAAGGAAAGCTCATTCTCAGACTTTAGGATGAGAAGATTGAGTTTAATGTGTTTAGAGCTATGAAGCATCCCTCCACCTTGGATTCATGCAACTTCATTAAATTGAATTCGATTCATGATGATCCATTTAAGTACCTTTATTTAGATCCTTTGTAAAAAGCTTTAATCCATTCATGTTCGTTGCAAGTAAAGGAAGAGGAAGTTAAAGAAGTGTTGGATGAATTAGAAGCTGGAAAGGAAACATCTAGTTAGATTTAATCTAAAAGATATGAGCCTTTAGATAGATTAATTAATTCCATTCCTAAGCCATCCATTAAAGAGCCTCTAACTATTGAACTTAAACCTCTTCCCTTTCATTAAAGGCATGTCTTTTTAGAACCAACATCACAATTGACTGTGATTATATCATCGTAGTTAACTAATACGATGAAGGAGAGATTGTTGAGAGTTCGTCGAGAGCATTAAAATGCTATTAGTTATACCTTAGTTGATATTAAGGGATTAAGTCCTTATATTTACATTCATCAGATATTTATAGAAGAAGGAAGTAAACCTTTAGTTCAACCTTAGTGTTTACTTAATCCAAATATAAAGGAATTGGTAAAGAATGTAGTTAAGCGCTTAGATGTTGGTATCATCTTTTCTATTTCCGACTCTTTGTTGGTTAGTCCGATTCAAGTGGTACCTAAGAAAAGAGGAACTATTGTGATAAAAAATGAGTAAGAAGAGTTAATTGTCACAAAGAAAGTAACTTAATGACTTATGTCTATTGACTATCGCAAGTTAACTAACTCCATAGGAAGGGATCACTTTCGTTTATCCTTCATTGATTATGTGATTGAGAGATTGACAGGGTATAGTTTTTGTTGTGTCTTAGATGAGTATAGTGGGTCTTTACAAATTCTTGTCACCTTGAGGACCAGGAAAAGACAATATTCACCTATCCTTATGACACCTTTGCATATAGATGCATACATTTTGTCTTGTGTAATGCTCCTATTGCTTTCTAGTGTTGTATGGTAGCAATTTTTATGGACATGATAAATACTTGCATCAAAGTCTTTATAGATGATTTTTCTGAATTTAGCACATCATTCAATGCATGTTTAGAAAAATTTGGAGAAAGTATTAAGAAGATGTGATAAGACCAACTTGATCTTAAATTGGGAAAAATGTCATTTTATGATGTAAGAGCGCATTGTTTTGAGTCATAAAATTTCGAGTAAGGGAATAGAGGTATATCTAGCAAAAGTTGAAGTTATTGCTCAACTTTTATCACCTAATTTAGTTAGATTAATTTAGAGTTTTCTAAGACATGTTGGATTCTACAGGCACTTTATTAAGATTTTTTCCAAGATGTCTAAGCCCTTTACTGAATTATTGACCATTGATTTTATCTTTAACTTTGATGATCAATGTATGCATTCTTTTTAATTGTTAAAAGAGAAGATTAGTAGTGCACCTATTTTGATCTCACCTGATTGGTCTCTTCCATTCAAATTGATGTGTGATGCAAGTGATTTTGCATTTGGTGTTACTTTTAAACAAAAGAATGGAAAAATCTTCTATCCAATTTATTATGCAAGCCGTATCTTGAATGATGCCTAGAGGAACTACAGTACACTAAGAAGGAAATATTAGCTATGGTGTTTGCATTTGATAAATTTTGGTCATATTTATTACTTTCAAAGGTCATAGTCTATATGGACCATTTAGCTCTGAAGTATCTCGTGAACAAACCAGATGCTAAGCCATGATTAATTTGATAGGTTCTCCTTTCACGAGAGTTTGACATTGAGATCAAAGACAAGAAAGGAAAGAAAATTTTGTAGCTAATTATTTATCTCATTTAGATGAAGTAGTGATAGAGAAAGAAGAAAACCAAGACATTAAGGAGGTCTTTCCTGAAGAACATTTGCTAGCCATGCTTCCCTTGCTTAGTATGTAGATTTTGTGAATTTTTTGGTTGGTAATGTTCTACCTGCTGACTTTTCATACCAACAAAAATGGAAATTATTTTTAGAGGATAAGAGATATCTTTTGTATGGACTTTTTCTATATAAAATATGTGCTGGTGGAATAATTTAGAGATATGTACTTGAAGAGGAAGTACCCTATATTTTAGACCCACTAGAACTGCATATAAGGTGTTAGAGTGTGATTTCTATTGGATAACCTTGTTTAAGGATGCAATTCACTTTGTTAAATCTTGTGACAATTGTCAAAGGGTTGAAAATATATTCAGGAAACATGAAATACCACTGAACAACATTTTGGTATGTGCAATTTTTGATGTTTAGGGTATTGAATTTATAAGACCATTCCATTTTTTATACTCTAACCAATACGTCTTAGTGGCTATGGATTATATGAGTCAATAGGTTGAAGTAGTTATGCTTCCAACTAATGATGCAAGAGGTGTAGTATGTTTTCTAAAGAAGAACATTTTTATAAGCTTTGGGACATTAGGAGCAATTATAAGTGATGGGGGAACATATTTTTGTAATAAAAAATTTGATTTCCTTTTGACTAAGTATGGTGTTACCTATAAGGTTGTTACACCTTATCATCCTCAAATTAATGGTCAAGTTGAAATTTCAAATCAAGAACTTAAGATAATTTTGAAAAAGACTATTAGCTCTTCAAGAAAGGATTCGTCACTTAATTTAATAATGCTTTGCGGGCTTATCAAACTATTTTTAAGACACCCATATGAATGTCTCTACATAAATTGATATATGGAAATTCTTGTCATTTATCGATTGAGTTGGAACATCGTACTTGTTGGGTTATTTATTTTCTGAATTTTAGCTCAAATAAGGATTTTATGATTAAATTAGTTGGATGAGTTTCTCTTTAATGCTTATGAAAACTCTAAATTATATAAAGAGAGAGTCAAGAGATGGCATGATAAGCATATCATTCAAAGAGAAATCAACGTTAATCACAAGGTCTTGGTATACAATTTTAGATTGGAGTTTTCTAGGGAATTTGAGATCAAAATGGAATGCCCTTATGATGTGGCCAAATTTTTTCCATTTGATGCTATCAAGGTAACCAATGGTCACTCAACTTTCAAGGTGAATGGGTAAAGAGCAAAGTTGTATGTTTCTAATTCAGTTGAAGAGTTTATTAGGACTCTTTCACTTTTTGATCCTCGTTGAACTAGGCATTATCCTTTTTAGATAAGTAATTATGTGTGCCTTTATTTTATTTTGTGTGCCCAGAATTAATTTTAATGTTTGAAGCCATTTTAAGTATGTTTTCTTATGTTTAGTATGATTTCCTTAGTATTTGCCCAGTTTTTTTTTCAGTTTTTGATTTAATTTTTAAGTGTTTTCAATCTCAATTATAAGGCAATTTGATGAACAATCCATTGAATTTTGTTGGGATAAGGTTTATGAAGGATTTTGTGAAGATTTTAGGTATAAAGTTAAGAAATTAGGGCTTATAGAGACCATTAACGATAGTCTAATAGACCACCATTGAAGGCCTGTTGAACCACCATTGATGCCCTCTTTCTGAAGCATTAATGGCAGGCTATTCATCTATAAATGACCCAGTTAATAAACTCAGAGATTGTCGTTGAAGGGTGACAGATACCCTATTTATCATCTTCCTCCTTCTCCATCTCCATGCAGGCCTTCCACCTCCTTTTCTCTTAGATCACCATAACTCCCTTAATTCTTAACCAATTCATGTGTTCTTGGTGTCAAATTGTTACATTTTGGATTTTATACACATTTATGTTCTTAAATCACTCAAAAACTTCCTCATTTCGCTAGAAAATCAATCCATAACTTTGTTCTCAGAAAATCGAGAATGGTCTGGTGAAAGGAATATTTCAGCAACCCTTGTTGGAAAATTTTATGACTTTCATAGAATTTTTAGACTTGTTTTTTTAATGTTTATTGAATAGTTTTTCATTCGATAACACTACCACACAAGATACTTGCTTATAATCCTGCTAAATTCATAATTCGAGAGAATTTTGATTAGTTTCAATCCCATCAAACCAATGAATTCATCATCAAGCGTTAGCTTCATTCAGATTTGGAAGCTGAGTTTGACGTTTCTAGTGCTTTTTAAGCTTTAGGATGGGAGCCCATTATGAAGCTTGCGGGGCCAAATTATCTGACTTTGGTTTATGAGTTCTTTAAGAATATCGAGGATAATGATGAGGCCGACACTATCGAGATTCGGTCTATTGTTCAAGGTATTCCTATCCTTATCACTCATGCTTCAATTTCTGAGTTATTACGAGTACTTGATGAGGGTGAAATCTATGTCAAGGCAAGGATACTTTTTATGGTGGTTTAGTTTCATACGATCTCCCATTTTAAATTATTGTTGCATGAGATGCCTTAGGCTCAATAAGAACCTTGATAAGATATACCACTGCTAGTTTAGGGGTTTGAGAGTGTCTCATCGTAGCACTTCTCAGTGTTATTGTGGGACCTCGAACTAGTAGTCTTATCAAGATGAGGTTCGGAGATGTCTATATTCTATATAAGATGCTGCATGGTTTAGGTTTTATTAGAGGTTTAACTTTATTAGGTTTTATCATTCTTGACATGTAAGATGTGGTCAAGTTGAAGAGGCACAATAAAATTTTTTGTTTCCTTTGCATTTTGATGAGAATTTTCTGGGCAGCAAGAGTCTCTTTAGAGTCCTAGGAGTCCAAGGATTATGTACATCAAACATAGATCACTATTGCAACTCTTAAGTTATGGAAGTTTTTTCATATTAGCGATAAATGGCACAAATTACAGGATAGGGAGGTACCCAATGCTCTATTTACTCCTGATGCACCTCTAATAGCACTTGAGGAGGTGATGGGTGAGGCTTCATTTGACGCCACTCTGAGCGTCCATCCACCATGCCAAGCTTCACCTGCAGTAGTACCTCCACCTCGTACAGATATTCCTCCCATTGATCTTATGACCATTCTATTAAGGAGGGAGGGTCAACTAGCTATTGAGTTTGCTATTATCCATAAGCATTAAGATAGTGTTGACTCTCGTATTGCACATCTTGAGGAGCATTAGAGAGCCTTATATCAGTATAACTTTGATTTCTAATTGTTTGGGATGTTCTTTCATTTTTTTTTAGATGCTATTCCCTTTTAGTGTTTATGTTTCATAGTATAGGTTGTCTTTCAGATTTGAATTATTACTTTTGGATGTATTTTGGCTCCTTGGATGTACCTTGATGATCGCATATTTATGATATTAGAGCATTTATTTTATCTCTATTCCAGTTTATGCTTTGGTTACTTATCTTAATTCAGTTCCCACATTATACTTACTATAGATTCCATTGGATCATTGCTTTTTTTGCATCAAACAAGTGCATTCTTGTTGTTGTTTTAAACAATGATGACATTGTTTCGATTAAGTGTGGGGGAGGGATTTCATATTTCATGCTTTATACACTTGATCTTTTGGTTATCTTATAACTTATAATTTTATCGAATTTTTCTTAATAGTTGCTAATTTTTGGAAAATTTTTTCAATTTTCATGCTTATTATTGTCTATGTTTTCTTTTGAATTTAATGATTTTGAGAATTTGAAATGTTATATGTTTAATTTTGACTATTAATGACTAAATGATTTTAACTTATTTCATAATTTGGATAATGGATACCTGATGATTATAATGATATTCCATATAGAAAATGTAACTTATTGAGTAATTTTGTAGCTTCTTTTAAGGCACTTTTATCATTCAAAGAAAAAATGAAAAAGAACTATAATTAACGATAAAAATAAAAATAAAAATAAAAATTAATTATTTAATTAATCAAAAAAGTAAATAGAATTCACTCCATTAACTTCTAATCTTATATATATATTTATATAAAAAAAGAGAAAAAGGGATAAAAGAAAAGAAAAAGTATATATAAAAAAAGAAAGAGAAAAAGAGAGAAATACATATATTTATAAGGTTGAAGTTAAGAGCAGTACTAATACTCAGTTGTTACGATATGACTTAATTGAATAACTAGAAGTTGTTTACGATAAAAAGTTCACTTTAGAGTAAAAAGATTGAGTGACTTCTCATCCAAACTGCTTACATATTTAATTAATTATCTAATTAATTAAATTATAGGCTAAAATAAATAAAGGATGTGAAAGTGTTGAAAAGATGATGCATTAAACTCAGCATATTTACCTTTTACGTTAAAAATTGATTTTTGTGATTTAGGTTGAAGATTGAAAAAGTATGAAATGATTTAAATGTATTTATGATTTGATGAGATTAATTGATTATCTAACATTTCAACGAGTTATTATTTTTTAGGGATTAATAAAACATCTTTAATACTTATGTTATTGAACTTGGAATAATTTTCCTATGATTATATACTATTTTAAGAAAATTGAATAATTGATTTGCTTGAGAATAAGCAAATGCTTAAGCATGGGGGAATTATTAGGGGGTCAAATAGATGAAATTTTTATTAAATATTTATTGAATTATGGCCCCCTAATTCAGTGCTTAAGTGTTAAATTTACGTTTTTTAATATTTAATTTGTAGATAGTTGATCAAAATTGAAGACTGTAGTAAAATTGATAAAGAAATGGAGCATTTTGGACCATCAATGTGGGTCTAAAGAGACCCACATTGAAGGACCAAAGACTCACGTTGAAGAAGTCAACAAAAGATAGTTAACAACGGTTGAACCGTACTTAAACTATGCCATTGTTCTTCGAGTCAACCCACTGTTGAGGGAGCAGATAGATAAATCAGCCACCAAATCTCCAATAATTTTGCTAAGGCATGTTCTTCATTAATTCTTTTGTCTGAGTGTTTAGTGGACATGTGCTAGATTTGCACAAAAGGAAAAAAACAACAAAAACACGATGGGGAATCATAAAAAATCAGATCTTAAACTTGGAGAGAAATTCTCTAGCTTCTCTCTACATTGTTCTTGGAGGTCCTTAGCTTCAAAACACTTGTCTTAGCTTTAAACACTTGTAATTTGAGTTTTAAGTTATTTTCTGTTGTGTTACTTCTTAAAGCTTATTTTTAAGGTTCACATCTAAGTCTGAAAACCACATAAGGGTTTTTCTAATTGAATTATTTTAATTATTTTATAATTAATTATTATATATAAAATTCATTATTATATATAAAAATAATTAGAAAATAGATATGTTATAAGTAAAAAAGTTAAATTAAATAAATTATAACTATAAACAGAGTTTTTAAATTATACAATATTAGCTCTATTTTTCAAACTAATCAAAGTTCTTGTTCTTAAGTTTACCCTTTGTATGTTCTTTAATTTTTATGCAAGTTTGTATTGATTTAGAGTTGTGTTAGAGTTTAGATGAAGTTACGAAGTTCAAGAACCGTATGGAAGCTTTTTTTTTGTGTGGTGTTTTGTAACTTCTAAACTCATTATTTAAGGTTTTTTTTAGTTGAAATTTTGTTTTTGGTTTTCGTTTCTTATTTTTTTAAACATAGAAACCAAAAAATAGCAAAAAACCTATAAAATAATATACTAACACAACACAGAAATTGGAAAAAATAACATAGAAACCGAAAAACACACAAAAACCAATATAAAAACATAAAAACCACAACAAAATACTATAACTAACAACCTAACTAAACATGCCTTAAGCTCTTAATTTCGGATGTTAAAGTATATTGCTTAAGATGCATGTTTTGTGTGCCTTAATGATCATGTTTGGCTAATTTGTTTATCAGCTAAGGATTGGTGTATACATGATTTAAGAGAGCTTGTATGCGTGATTAAAAGTTTGATTTTTATTTATTAAAGGTCTGAATGTTCTGATTTTAAGCTAGCTATTTAAGATTAAAGTAATAGATAATCTAAGACTTGAAAAATTAACTTAGGTCGTTAGAAAATCAATAAACAACATAAATCAATCAATGAATGACCACACTTTGATTATTTTTTAGAGTTAGAGATCTAAGATTAATTTTATAGAAATCACCTTCCTAATTTTAAAGCTTGTTAACTTAATATAATGCATGACCAAACTTTAAATTAAGGTTAATAGAGAAAAGATAAAATATTAACTATAGTTTTGTCTTAAAATTGTAAAGGAACTTTAAATCAATCCTTAAAATTGTTAAAAGCTCAACTAAATCATTAATCATCTAATCCTTAACTGTTTTCCATACTTTGGTAATTTTTGCCAATTTTTGAAAGAAAGTTTTTAGTCATCAAGTGTTTGAGCTATGTTAAGTTAGTTTAGTATTTTTTTTAGTTTAGCATTTTTCATCTTTTTAATCAATTAATTAGAGTTTCTTAGTCAATTGTAATATAATTACCCTATTAATTGTAATATATCCTTGTTAGATTAACATGTAGGGTCTTAAAAACATCCCATTATATTACTTATTTAGTAGGTGTACTTTCCTTTCATTTTGGTTAAATCAAAGTAAAAATTATTCAAACTTCTAGGCCACCTAACTAACATAAAGAAAGCAACTCTATCCTTTCTCAAAGTCATCTAGTTAGGTATGAGTAATTCTCCTTGGCCTTTAGCTGAGGATTGTAACTCTATCCTTTTTTTCCCATGAAGCTTTCCCATTTAGCTCCTCTGCTCTAAGAAGTATGAGGGCTTTTAGGGATTGTGTTGATGCTTGTTCTCTATATTGTCTTAAATTTTAGTGGACAAAAGGTTTACTTAGTCTAACAAATAAGAGGGTGATCTATTTGTTTTTAGAAAGCTAGACAGAGCTCTGTTCAACTCAAATTGGATTTCTGTCGTCCCTCGTTTTTATTGTCAAACTGAAAACCCTAACATCTTAAAGCACTCTCCTATTGTGGTGAATCTTGTGCTCCCTAAAAATAAGAGAGTTGCCCTTTTTCATTTTCCAAATTTTGTTTCCTCTCATCCAAATTTCCTTTCTTCTATTAAGAAGGCTTTAGCTAGTCCTGTCTCTGGTTCTTTTATATATTGTGTTATTACTGATAAGTGTGTTTCAGACCATGTTTCAAGGTTTTTTTTAGGTGTTTTAAGTGTTGTTTATGTTTTTAAACTTAGTTAGTAGGAACTATTGCATCATTTTCATTATCTTTTAAATTTTTTATTGTTTCTTTGTGTTGTTCAATGTTTGAGGGTAAACTATGAGCTTATTTTTTAGGAATTGATTGATGTACTTTGATGTTTGGATGTCCAAATAACAAATGA
>JAOXYD010104160.1:0-11650 GCA_028565735.1 Pinacopodium congolense
ATATCTTTACTAAACCAATGAATGAAGATAGGTTTTGCATGATTAGAAGAGAATTAGGCATGATTGATGGTGCATCTCTTTGATTTCTATGTGCTTATATGCTTATAAATTCTTTTCCCTTTAGTTTACATTTATGTATGCTTTTCTCTCTTATTTATCCTCTTATGCATGTTTTACTCTTTGATTTGTGTTTTCCATGCATATTTCTTGATCTTTTTGATGATGTCAAAAAGGGGGAGAAATATGTGTTATTTTTATTGTGTTTGGTGATGTTTTTGTCTATCATTCAAATGATGTTAATCATTAATGGTATATACTTATGTTTCTCCCTTTAATGACTAATTGCTCCTATATCTGTTATATGATAATGCATACATTTAGGGAAAGCTTAAATTGCCTAAATGCATTATCTAAGAAGGAGCTTTGGTTGCATGAACTAAATGGGAACCTTGGTTAAAATTGTCCCTTTTTGAAGATATAAGATGTTTGGTTATTTTATACAATGATTTTGTTATTTGGAAGGTGGTTTGTTATTTTCATAATATCGCATGTTTTGTCATCATAAAAAATGGGGAGATTGTTGAAACAAGGGAGGTTTAAATCTTGGTTTTAATGATAACAAAACATATTTGATTACTAATGATTTAAGTTTATGATGTGCAATTAAAAAATATATATATTTCAAGTGAATTCAATATAGAAATCCTAGAGTTAAAAGGCTAAATTTGGAGATAAAAGAAGAACAAAGGATTTAGAAGCTTCAAGACCTCAGATAGGCTATTTCAAATATTGTTTATATGTTTTACTTGATGTTCAATTGATCTAAGGGTTCAATTATGACCATGCATTGCATTTGATATGATAAAGTTACATATTCTCTCACTTAAAAGGCTAATTCATGATTTTTAATTTTTTGATGTGTTTTGATCATTCATATAGTCTTAATATATGATTTAAAACTTGTTTGAAGTCTAATTCATGTTAGATTGATGTCAGGATAAGTTTGGAGCTTGTTTGCATCTTGGTTTCTAGTTTTTTGGAGGCTATACGGTGGGCTCAGAGGCTATATGGCGGGCTCCTAAAACCTCTGTATTCACCCTAGATATCACCTTATTGATCCAATACTCAATGGCTAGTTTTTACCTTCAACCCTTTATTTCTATTCTTCATACTAACAATTTTGTTTCACTCTAAAACCTTCTTTAAGCTTCCAAACACTATAAATACCTCCGTAAAACATTTTAACTCTCTCAAGATGCCTTGAAAACATATCAAAAAGCTAAACACTCTAAAAAAGCTAAAGCTGTCTAGTGTTTCCCGCTATCATTTTCAATCCATCAGTTCACTATTTTATTGATTTTCTGGGTGTGCAAAATTGTTTTTTTCATCTTGATTAAGTGTTTAAGTGTTTGTTTAATCCATATTTTACATTTTATAAGGGCTAGATCATCAGATTAAAACTAGAACACATACATATATCAAAATTATCTTTGTTGAGACTGGTCTTACTTCAATCTCGATTTAAACTGACTAATCTTGTTTCTAAAATCGTGAAAATGCTTTTTTTTTATTGCTTACTTAAGTCCTCTAGAATGTGTTTAACCTTGGATTCAATTTTTAGAAGCTTATTTCAGCTATCCTTGAGGTTAAACATTCAAATATATCAAGATAGCTTCTATTTTTACTGGGTTGAGTTTGATATCGCTTTCAACTTTTTGAGTCTATTTCTCAGTATTTGATTTTATTGTTTGTGTTTGTTTAAGTGCTTAAGAGTTGGATTAATTATAGTTTGGAATTTTTGGGTGATTATTTCATCATTTTTGTGCATTGTTTTGCTCATCTATTAAAACTATTATATTTTTACTATTCTTCATTAAATCCCAAATTGCATCATTTAAATCAGTTTCTGGGTACATAAAGTTGTTGTAGTTTATATAAGGTTTCAAGAGTGTCATGGATTTTTAGTTTGATTTTTAAGCATTTCTATTTGTGTTTTAAACTTAATATCCATAAAGTACTTTAAATTGTCAAGATATCGTGTTTGGCATATTTCAATCTTTTTACAAGAATATATTCACATTTTGGTGCATAATTCCTGTCATATTAAGTTTGTTTAAGCTTTCAATATTTCCACCATTCATTTATATCAGTTATTTAAATCTAGAGCCTTTAGTTGAATTATGAATTTTTAAGTTGTATTTGGTTACTTGAATTTAGGGATATTGATTTATTTAGATAATTGTGAGTTGTAAAGACTTCTCTTCACCTTAAAAAGAGTTGTCAAAGGTTACTATTTACCTTTAATAAAAACATTGAGTTTTGTATAGGGTTACTTTTACCCTTAGAAAGTAAGATTATAAAGGTTTCTCTTTACCTAATAAGAAGATTGTACTTGTTTTTTTTCATTAGTGAAAATCATCCAACAACTAGTTGGAAAAGAAGACGTAGCCTATCTTTGGAGTAGGTGAACTTCTATAATTTCCTTGTATCTCTCTTTTCCCTTGACTTCTTATTTTTTGTTGGTTGTGTGACTTGAATATTAGTTTGATTACATTCATTTTAGCCGTTTCATTTCCATATCATCTTAGATTGAATATTAGTTTGATGATTGCATTTAGATTCCAATTGATCTAGGTTGCTAGCTTTAATTAGTTTAAATTTTTTAAAAAACATCTAATTCACGCCCTCTTGGGTAACATAGGGTTTATAATTGTCAAAACCTAATTTTAATGTTATTATAACAAAAGATCTTAGTTTGCTATAAATAGATCTCATTCATTCATTTGCAACTAAAAGCTTAAGGTAATACAAGCTGAAATTGATCCTACTATAGAAAAGTTCATGCAATAAAATTGTAAAGGAAAAGAATGATGTCAAAGATAGTGTGATAGCCTACCAAGAATTACTAGTAACTTATTCTACTGACTCAACAGTCAAAATCCAAGTAGTTGCTACCTTAAGGAGTATATAATGCCCTAAACAATTTGCATTCTTAGTTAGCATAGAAATCAAGAGTTCTATGGCTAAAAAATGGTAATAGGAACACAAGCTACTTTTATAGCATTTTTCATTCTAGAAGGAATAGGAATAGCATAATTTTTCTCAAAGATTCAAATAGGAGGGTAATCAATGAATAGGAATCTCTCAAAGAACTGGTTTTTGACCACTTTAAGAAGACCCTTATAACTAAATGGCAAGTTGCTTCCCTTCTTGATGATCTAAGAAATCACTTACTCAACTCTTTTCTTAATGATTTCACTTCAGATATGATTAGAGAGGTTTTTATTAAGGAAATTAAGGAAACATTATTTAGTTTGTACCTTGATAAGGCTTAAAATTTGGACGAATTCAACGTCAGATTTTCCAAATCATGTAAAGACTTATAGGAAACCTGGTGATCAATACAGTAAAGGAATTCTTCTTCAACAGCCAAATGTAAACTAATAGGCTTATAATTGTCTTACCCCTAAAGTTTTGAACCTTAAAATTTAAATTACTTTCATCTAATTGTATGTTGTAATGTTATCTATAAAGTGATTACAAAGAACCTAGTCAATATACTTAAAAGAGTTCAACCTATGTTAATCAATCCTAATCAAGATGCTTTTATACAAGGTCGAAGCATAAAAGATAACATTTTGATTGCTTAGGAATTATTCAAAGGATACTAATAAAGAAGTCTATCAGTGGCTATGCATTAAAAATTGATTTTACTAAAGCTTATAATTCTCTTAATAGGAACTTTCTAATCTCCTTTTTGTAAGCTATTAGCTTCCCTCTATGGTTCATCCATTGGTTAAGATTATGCATTACTTCTTCCTATTTAGAGCAACCAGATGTATAAGGCAAGGTGAACTATTATCACATTACTTATTTGTTTTAAGCATATAAATTTTCTTTAGTTTTGCTAGACTCAATATATTAAGGGAGCCAACCTTTAAATTCCACTATAAACGTAACAAACACGGACTCTTTAATCTTTCCTTTGTAAATGATCTATTTCTTTTCTTTTTTTTTTAGGCTCAACTCCAACTTCAATCAACCTCATGGTTAATATCTTGGAGCACTTTAAGTTTATATCTGGCTTATCGTTTAATTTGAGGAAGAGTTCCTTCCTCATGTTTGCTGATCCTAGCCTAGCTATTGCATCTATAATAATTTCCAAAGTCTTGGAACTATACCAAATTTCATTTAAATACCTTGGGGTCCATATTTCCACAAAGAAGCTCACCTACACCAATTATAAAATCTATCTATAGGAAGTTCCATAATTAGTGCAGCAAAGTGCTATCATAGGGAGAAAGACTTTAACTTGTAATTCCAATGCTAAACATTCTACATATCTGTTGATGTTCTCATGTAGCCTTACATAAGGAAGTTGTGAAAATAATAGATAAATTGATTAGACTTCCTATGGAGTGGGAAAAATAATAAGCCAAAATCCCTAAGGTGAAGTGGTCTAAAATTTTCCAGCCTAAAGAGCATGGTGGCTTCGGAATACCTTTAAACAAAATCACTAAAAAAGCCTTGCTAATAAAGAGATTATAGAGGTTATGCACTGATAAGGAGAGCCTCTAGGTTAAATGGATCAATTAATACTTCTTGAAAGGAGCTAGCGCATGGAGTATCAAATTAAATAAAAAAGTTATCATGGACATTCAATCAAATGCTATCAATAAGGGACGATGCTCAAGGAACAATCAAGCATAAGATTGACGATGGACATGAAACTTATTTTTGGTATGATTTCTGGCATGATTTAGGACCCTTTTATAAATTAAGAAGATTCACATCGCTAAAGGATATAGTCCCTCCAAACTCTAAGGTGCATAAATTCATTAGTGATAATAACTAGTTCTATCCTTATTGTTCCTCTAAAGGATTCAATGACATCCTAGAAAATATGCCAGCTTACTATCCTGATACATCTTATTTTGATAGTTAATTTGGATGACTTATAACCAGGGAAGCTTACTACTTTTTCATATAGAATAATGTTGCATGGATCTTTTATGAAATTGCGGTGGCCTCATCTAGTATGGGACTTTAGTCTCATTCCTTCTAATGTATTCATGCTTTGGTTAGTTGTAAAGAAGAAACTTGGGACCAAAACCTCTTTTAAATTCACCATTACCAACAAATCTTGTAAGCTCTGCAGGTTATATACTAAAACAAAATATCACCTCTTTTTTAGTTGTGAATATGCATCTTAGCTATATAACTTTAGTCTATCTCTCTTTGGTTTATGTTGTAATGTACCAACCTGGTCCAATATCATCATTTGGGCAATAAATAACAAATTTCATTTAAAAAAAGATTGTGATTTCTTTAAACTAGCATTTGGTGCATTAGTTTAAATTATTTGGAAAGAAAGGAACATATGGTAAAGAAGATGTTAGTGTGGAACATTTAATTTATTGTTTAGTATATAGAATTAGAGAAGCTACTATTATTAGAGACTTAAATAGTAGAATGTCTTCATACTTGTAGAATAAATGGGGACTTAAACTTGATAGCCTAATTTTCTACTCAGATTGGTCTTCCTTATCTTATGTTTGAATTTTAAAAATATATGGCAGGTCCTATTCTTAGGTTAACTCTACCTTTTAGGAGTCACTTGTGTTCATATGCTCTATGTTCATGTAGCTATATTAGTTTCCTTTAACTAGTTGCTAAATATTTTCATATAACTCAATAAGAAAACCTCTTATTTTATTTTATTTATTTATTACTTTTTAAAAAAATCTTATCTAGGTTTTGATTTTTGGGAATGTGGAACTAAGATCTCTAAGAGACTTCCCTTCATTTAAAATGGAGAGAGTAGCCGTACGCCTAGCTACAGAACGTAAAATTTGAGTATTTTTATTCCCATTTTGAAACTGGATTACAGATGTCAAAGAGCCTCCTTCCTAGAAAACTATTCATTTAATTCAGTTTATGCGAATTTGATAACCTCTGTACCATTGGGTTGTTTAACTATAATCGAGGCACTATTATACAACAAATTTAGGGTTTGACCATCCCATTCCTTTTATTGGACCATGTAAAGGGATAGCCTAGAAAATCCCATATCAATTAAGCCATTATAAGTGTTTGCTTCATTGAAACCATGGAGGCTTATGCTGCTTTGGTGACCTCTACAATTCCACCACATATCTCTGACCCTTTGAGAATCTCATTAAACATCAACCGCAGTGAATTGTAACTTTAAAGAATTTAGAGATTTATGGGTTAAATAGTAGATGTGCCTTTGAGAAGATGACAAATTAACACTTGAAGATTTACCTTTTTGCAACTGTAATTCAATAATAAAGACAATATTTGAGTGATTAAGCTAGACAAGAATATCGAGCTAGTGAATTGTCCAATACTTCCCTCATCCCCAACAATTCCAAAATAATTTAATCTTATAGAAGAAGAATCTGTTGAGCTCAAAGAAACCTAACTAATTGTAATCTCTGGATGAATTACAGCTACTAAAGTCTCACCAAGCCTTAAAAAACTAGCAAAAACTTAGCATTCATCCCCTTCACACAAATATAATTTCTCCGCTTTATAACATCGGAACATTAAAAATTAATTTTTACTACTTTTGTATAAGATTATCGAGTAAAGTAAAATCTAAAATAATTCAACCAAAAATAACATCATAATATCTAAAAAATCAATTACACAAGATATCATATTTTTTAATGTATAAATTAAAAAACCACCTCAAATTAGAGTAAAAAACCATGGGTACAAACTAGTAAATTTTCTATTATAATAAAATAATATATACAATCACAAGTCCTCTCTAATAAATAATTAAAGGAAATAATTATAAATTAATTATCAATAATCAAATTCTTAGAAAATACTAACAAGAGATAATAGAGAAAAAGAGAAACCAAATCAAGGTACGAATCAAAAGCTCTTCAAAATCAAACATACTTGATCTTAGTAAAATAAATAAAATAATCTTCTTATTTTTTTTCTCTTACCTCTTTAATTTTCCTCTCTCTTTTTTCTTCTTTTCTTTTTGGTTTCTTGTTTTATATTTATTTTTGTGTGTCTCACATCCCATATATATAAGTAAACAACCATCGAAACTAAAAAATAATGCCATATTATTTGAAACCAAAACACACTAGCTGTGAAAAGACAGAAAATAATTATTAACTCTTTAAGAAACTATCTTTAAAAAAAGAAAACAAAGTAGCACACCATCATTTTTTTAATAATAATGGCTTGTCCTTTCATTAACGAGACTACCAACAAATTACGCCTCATGGTAATATAAGCCTCAAGCTTCTCCCTTGGTTAAGACTTTATCAGTATATCCAAACCATTCTCATTGGTATGAATATTTTCAAACTACAATTAATTGTAATCTAATATATCTCTTATCAAATGATATCTTACATTAATATGAATTTTTAATGAAAAGAGGAATTCGTACTAAGGTGAATAGCGATTTAGCTATAACAAAATAACACCTAACACTTTTGTTAGAAACTAAGCTCCTTTATAAATTTTTTTATCTATAGCAACTCTATACATACTTCGATTGCCACAATAAACTCAAAATTTGTGATAAAAAGTGTAACACATTTTTGTAATTTTGATTACGATGACATTGGTTCCCTTACAAATGATATCAAGTATCCCAAAATAGACTTCCTAAAATTAAGATCATGAACCATATTCGCATTTGTATAACCAACTAATATGGACTTATCAATACCAAAACTTAAATATAATTTAGAAGTTTCATGTGGATACCTAAATATACATTTAATAGCATCCTAATGTTCTTTACAAAGATTAGAAAGAAATTTATTAACAAAGTTAATGCTTGAGCAATATCTAATCTAGTATACACCATGGTATATTATACTACCAATTACTAAAGCATAAGAAACTATTACATACTTTTCTTTTCTTCATCAGTAGAAGGAATTTGCTTGGTGCTCTGTACAAAGCCACTTTAGCGTAGTCTATGTTAAATATTTAAAGAACCTCTCTATGTACTTTTCTTGAGATAATCATACTTATTTGTTTTCCTATATCGAATAATTCTTATACCAAGAATTTTCTTTACTGCCCTTAAGTTTTTCATGACAAAGACTTGCTCAACTGCTTCTTCAAATGATTAATCCTTATTCTTGCTGTCATCATATTATCCACATATAATAAAAGAACGATAAAATCATCATAATTTAAAAAAAAACACATAATAGTCTTAAGTAAAGTTCTTATAGCCTTGTTCACATATAACCAACTTAAACTTTGTATACCATTGTCTTGGTAGTTATTTCAAGCCATATAATCTTTTTCTTAACTTATAAACATGATCTTCTTTTCCTTTTACCTTAAAACCCTTTGATTGTTCCATATAAAAAAAAAAACCCTCTGATCGCTCCATATAAATCCCTTTCTCCAAATCGTCATGTAGGAACATTGTTTTCTCATCCATTTGCTCAACTTCCAAATCAAGGCTAGCTACTAAACTAAGTACAATACAACTGGAAGACATATTCCTTTAACTAAATCTCTTTATAATTAGTCTAACTTTGTATTGTGGTTAAGAAGAGTTCTCCTCGTGCTTGACTTAACAAAAAGTGAAAGGATAGAAAGAAAATGAAAGAGAAAAAGTAAAACAGAAATTAATTTTTTAAAATTATCTAATGGAAGGAGAATTTGTGTATAATTATTTGTTGTGCTTGTGCATATGTAAATATAATAGTGGTGATGTAAGTACATATGCATCATTAGAATCCGGATAGATAGGAATTTTGAATCCAATTATTCAATCAGTCAGTTAATCAATTATTGAATAGTATTTATAATTTGAATGCCATTAAAATATAGGATACATATGTATATAGGTTAATGTTTCGAAACAAAGTAGAGTTTTATTTTTCATTTATTATAATAACCTCTTAATAAAATTATGTGAGTTTGATGTTATTGTTGACAATTTACAAAAAACATTTTTTTTGAAGCGTTTAATTCTTGTTGAAAAAATTTTAAAGTAGTATCTTTTTAAAATTACCAAGGTATCAAAGTAAACTTATATGTGTTTTTTGAATCATAAATTGAAATTAATGAAACTATATTTAATTTTTATATGTGTTACGAGTTTTAATTTATTTTTAAACACGATTATACTGTTTTCAATACTTTATTTAATGAGTTTGAAAGCAGCAAAGTTTTTTTTTAAGTTAATAATTGAGAGTATCAAAGTTAAACTTTGGTTTTTTGTACGTTGTTACTTATAATTTCTTTTAAGAGTATCAAATGTTATCGATGATGATAATAAATAAAAATTTTTAATAATCAATAAATCACATTTATTAAATAAATTATAATAAAACAACTCTCAAATTATAATTACTTCATTGTATAATAATATATTTAATAATTTGTAATATTTAATTTTAATTTGATTTAAAAATTAATTAATTTCTATAAAATAATAATTAATAATAAATAAAATACTTAAATTATATAATTAAATAAATTAATTGATAAATCAAGTGGGTTTGAGATTAATTATAAGATTCAAAATGCCAAACTAATTATAAACCATGAGTCTTAAAAATTGTGTCTTTAATTAAAAGGAGGAATTTTGTATTTATTTTTTATAATAGTAAAACACATAAGTGTTATTTGTTATACACATATTAAATAAATTATTGAATATATACAATAATTTGTAAATCACATGTCTTTGGATAAATCACTTGATAAACTAGTGATTTAGGACCAATTGTCAGTTTCACTGGTACTTACAAGTTTAATAAATATCTGCTTTATAAGTCTAATATATTTTCGCTATTACTTAGGAGGGTATTTGGTATTGTTTATTTTTGTTATTTCTTGTTTTCATTTCTCTTATTTCATGCAGAAAAAAATGTTTGGTAGTTTTTGTTTATGAAACATGTTTTAAAAATAGGTTTACATGTTTGCCTACAAAAAATAAACAAAAAAAAGTTGTTTTGTGTGTTTTATAAATAGAGTTACGAAACTCTTTCTCATCTTCTTCTCTCTAATTACCAACTACCAATCTCCCTTCGGCATTGTTCAAATCTTTGGTCATAATCACCAGGGGCTCCTTTACAAGCAGCAACATACGCCACGAACACACCATAACCGAGACTTTAAAAATGACATAAAGTAGTTTTGGTTTTTTAGAGGTGGCGGTGGCAGGATATTTAGTGACAGTAAAAGTTGGGGAAGCGACGGTGGTTGTAAAGTTTATTTGTATTTATTGCTGTAACTTTTTATTTCAATTAACTTTAGCTTTCTGCCGATTAGTCTTAGTTAACTAATTAATTAATCTTGTTTAGTTAACTTGATTAATTGTGCTTATTGTACTTCAGTGAACCATTATTTTAATTAATAAGAGAAGGTTCTCGATTTTATTACATTGTTGTGAGAGACTTCTCTATACATGATTTTATTACACTGATTCTGGTCTTCAATCGGTAGTCGGGAAGGTTGTTTTCTTCGTTGCAGATGATGGGGAATACTTCGGATTAAGTATCCGAAGTAACGTACGCTCGATTATCACGATTTTTCGCCACAGGAGTTGTGGTGGGTGGCAATCGCAATTAAGGTTTAGAGTCGTTCGTGGTTGCTGAACTTGATCAATCAGTTAGGGCTTTATGTTCAATCGGTTAGAGCTTTGTGAAGATAGGAGATATGTCACAAGAATCGCTTATTGGTTCTTTATTTGAGGCCAGAGCGAAGGTTGCGGTTGAAGACCCACTGTACCTTCAAGATTCGATCATCTAGGTATGATACTGGTGACTTCATCTCTCACTAGTAATAGCTTTTTAAGTTGGAGTAGGTCGATTAGAATTGCTCTTGAGACCAAAATGAAGTTAGGGTTTGTAGACGATACTTGCTTGAAACCTAGCATTAAGTCTGGTGATTGTAAAAATGGATTTGTATTGATTATATGGTCTGATCTTGGATTTTGAACTCTATTTCAAAGGAAATTGTGGAAGCTTTCATATATACTAATTTTATTAGAGAACTATGGTTATAATTGACATAAAGGTTTAAGGAAAGTAACAATCCACTAGTCTACCAATTGTAAAGACAAATTAGTACCTTTACACATGAAAATTTGTCTGTAACTAGGTATTTTACAAATCTGAAGAAATTGTGGGACAAATTATTTTGCATACTCCCTGTACCACAGTGCACTTGTGGTGCAATTGCTCAATGTATCTGTGGCGCCTTTAAGGTAGTGACAGATATTACATCTCTCAATCAACTCATGCAATTCTTGATGGATCTGAATGAGAGTTATGATAATGTGAGAAACCAAATTCTGATCATCGATCATTTGCCTATAGTCAAAAAGGCATATTTAATTATTTTAAGAGTTGAGAAATAGAGGGCAGTTCACATGGGATTTATTGAGAGCACTAGCAACAATGCAATGATGACTAGGGTGTATAATAATAAGAAAGTGACTGATAGTAGGGGAAATTCTACTATAAAGACCAAAGGAGGGATTATTGACAAGAGTGAGTTTTACTTTAATTATTGCAAGAAGAACGGACACCAAAAGGATAGTTGCTTTAAATTGCATGGGACTCCAGATTGGTATAGGGAGTTATAACTCAGAAGAGGCAAGGGCAAGGTGAACTTT
>JAOXYD010104180.1:0-11649 GCA_028565735.1 Pinacopodium congolense
GAATTAGTTGCTAAGCCTCAAGTGCAAAATAGAATACCTAGAGTTGCAAAAGAATTGACCTTATGGGTCGTGTGGTATTGCTGTGAGTTGTAGTTTTTAGTTGTAGTTTTGATATATTTGTATTGGTTTTTGTGTTTTATCCTCGATTTTTATGCTGTATTAGTATGTTATCTTTTTCGATTTTTGTGATAAAAACCAAAACTGAAAACCTAATCTATACCAAACAAGCCCTTAGGAAATATAACTAGACCTATGGCTAGCATTGTTAGACATAGGATAGAATCTGATGATTTTAAGGTCCATCGTAGCATTTTTTCAATGATTAGATCTTCCCAATTTGGCAGTTCTTCTTTAGAAGACCCCAATGATCATTTACAAAGATTTATAGATGTTTGTGATCTCTTCAAAAGTCAAGGTGTATTTGATGATGCGATCAAGCTTAAGTTGTTACCTTTTTCTCTAAGGGATAGAGCTAAAACTTGATTAAATACTTTTCAACCTGGTTTCATCATAACATGGAATGACCCAATGAACCTTTAGCCAAATTCTTTTAGCCAATAAAGATAGCAAAGCTTAAGAATCAAATTTATTCCTTTTCCCAATATGAAAATGAGAGTTTATATGAATCTTAGGAAAGATATAGGGAAATGATGGCAAGGTGTCCAAATCATGGGTTTAGTACTTATGATCAAGTTGATATCTTTTATACTGAACTCATTCCCTCTACTAAGAGTATGATTGATGCAGCGACAGTAGGCAATCTAATGAGAAAAACTCCAGATGAAGCTTTTAGATTAATTGAAGAAATCGCGACTAATATCTTCCAATATAATTCTAAACATAATCCAAGAAAGCCATTAGGAGTTCATGCTATAAATGACATAATTACATTAACATTACGATTAGCAATTCTGAGTAAGCAAATGGAGATTTTAGAGAAGAAAGTTAGTAGCAATTCTTTTGGAAATTCTAGAGCCTATGAAAATTATGGTATTTCATCCCATTCATCCATGGATTGTCAAGATGGAAATTCCTTTGCCCAAGACCTTGAACAAGCTCAATATGTACAATTTAATAGGTAAAGGGGAGATCCATTCTCCAATACTTATAATTTTTGATGGAGAAATCATCCTAATTTCTCATGGCATGACAATGCAAACAATGAAAATCCTTCAGCCAATTTTCAAAGAAATGTTCCTCCTAGTTTTAGACTGAATCAATCTGCTCAAGGGAAGTCTGGTTTGGATGAGACTATTTTTAGATATATTCAAGAAATTAGACAAGAAATGCAAGGATAAATAAGGGATTTAACCAACCAAGTGAGCCAGTTAGCTAGTATTTTTCAAGAGTGTACTCTAGGTCAACTGCTTAGCAATACTAAACCCAATCCGAGAGAATATGTAAAGGCTAGTACCCTTAGAGCGGAAAGGAAGTAGGAAGTGAAAATGAAAGAAAAAAGGATAATGAAAAAGAAGAGATGGAAGTAGGAAAAGAAAATGATAATGACAAAGGTATGGAAGTAGTAAATGAGGAACACGAATGACCCCGTAGGCTTTTTACAAATCCAATTATAGGACCCTACAAGCCTAGAATCCCTTCCCCTTAAAGGCTAAATAATGCTAACCTTGATAAGAAATTTAGGAAATTTTTGGATATGTTCAAGAAATTACATATAAATATTTCTTTTACAGAATCTATCTCCCAAATGAAAAATTATGCAAAGTGTCTTAAGGATATTTTCTCAAAGAAGGGAAAATTAGAGGATTACGAGGCTATAAAGTTAAATAAGGAATGCTTTACAATCTTACTAAGGAAGTTATCCCCTAAACTCAAGGATCATGGTAGTTTTATCATTCATTGTATCATTGGTGACTTACAAATAGATAGGGCACTGATGGATCTATAAGCAAGTGTAAATTTAATGACCTTATCTATCTTTAAAAATTTAGGGTTAGAAGAGCCGAAACCTACAACAGTCTCATTGTAATTGGCAGATAGATCTATCACATATCCATGAGGAATTATTGAAAAAGTTTTGGTTAAGGTGGATAAGTTTATATATCCTATGGATTTTCTAGTTTTAGAAATGGAAGAAGATTGCAAGGTACCTATTATTCTTGGACAACCGTTTATGGCTACAACCAGGACACTTATTGATGTTTATGATGGTAAGTTGATTTTAAGACTTAAGTACGAAGAGATAGAATTCAATGTATTTCAAGTAATGTAGCACATAACAGATCATGACTGTTGTAATTTTATAGGAGTTAAGCATTTTGAGAGTGACCATTTGGTTTAATTATGTGATGATCCTTTACAAAAGGTGTTGACTCATTCACAATCTTTATATTTGAATGAAGAATAGGTTAGAGAAGCTTTGAGTGTATTAGATGTAAGAAAGGTATTTTCTAGCAGGCATTCTTTTCAGAAGTTTGAATTGTTAGGAAAAGCAATCAAGACTTTACTAAAGATATCCATAGAAGAGCCATATGAAGTAGAACTTAAGCCTCTTCCCACACATTTGAAGTATATTTTTCTTAGCCCTTTCTTAGCCCTCCATCGAGTTTACCAATCATTATTTCCTCATCTTTAGATGCTTAAATGGAAAATGAGTTAATAATAGTGTTGAGAGCAATGGTTGGACAATTGATGATCCTAAAGAGTTAAGTCCTTTTATTTATACACATAAGATATTTATGGAAGAAGGAAGTAAGTTAAAAGTTCAACTATAGAGAAGGTTAAACTCGAACATGAAAGAAGTAGTAAAGAATGAAGTAGTTAAGCTGTTAGAAGTTGGTATGATTTATCTCATTTTTTATTCACCTTGGGTTAGCCCTATGTAAGTAGCACCTAAGAAAGGTGGTATTACTATGGTTCCTAATAAGAATAATGAACAAATAGCTACAAGAAAGGTAATTGGCCGGCACATGTGCATAAGTTATAGGCAACTAAATGATACCACCAGAAAACATCATTTTCCTTTACCTTTCATTAATCAAGTGATTGAAAGGTTGGCTGGGCACAATTTCCATTATGCATTAGACGGATACATTGGGTATTTACAAATTCTAGTTGCCCTTGATGACCAAGAGAAAACAATATTCACCTACCCTTATGGCACATTTGCTTATAGGTACATGCCTTTTAGTTTATGTAATGCCTCAACAACTTTTCAGTAGTGTATTATGGCTATATTTTCTGATATGATATAATCTTGCATTAATGTATTCATAGATGATTTTTCTGTTTTTGGCAGATCATTTGAATTCTGTTTGCAAAATTTAGATAAAGTTCTTAAGCATTGTGAAGAGACGAATTTGGTGTTGAATTGGGAAGTGCCATTTTATGGTTCAAGAGTATATTGTCTTAGGCCATTAAATATCAAGTAAGGGCATGGAGGTAGACCCAACAAAGATAAATGTGATTACTTAACTCCCACCTCCAAATTTAGTTAGAGCGGTCATGAGTTTCTTAGGCCATACTAGCTTTTATCATAGATTTATCAAGGACTTTTCAATGATAACTAAGCTCTTTACTGATCTCTTGACCAAGGATGTAGTGTCTAAGTTTAATGATAAGTTTTTGTATGCTTTTTAACTATTGAAGACTAAACTCACTAGTGCAATCACCCTAGTTTCACTTGATTGATCTTTACCTTTTGAGTTGATGTATGATGCAAGTGATTTTGCCATTAGTGTGGTATTAGGGAAAAAAAAGGAATAAAATTTTTTTTCTAATATATTATATGAGTAGAACTCTCAATAAAGCTCACAAGAATTATACAACAACTGAAAAAAAAAAGTTGGTTATCATCCTTGCCTTTGACAAATTCCGATCTTACTTAGTTCTATCAAAGGTGATAGTATACACTGATCATGCAGCATTTAAATATTTGATGAATAAACCTAATGCCAAGTTAAGATTGATTAGATGGGTCCTATTATTACAAGAGTTTAATGTTGAGATCAAGGACAAGAGGGGTGCTAAGAAATTTTTGCCGATCATCTTTCAAGATTGAATAAAGAAGCAATGGAAAAAGACGAAAATCATTGGTCATATCTTGAAGTTTGGTCATTCATCAGACTTAGGAATAGGCCTAAAGATCAAGAAGTCTAGTCCTAAAATTCCCTATTTCAAGACTACCACCCTCATTATTGGCCAGAGTTTGGTTATACACTAATTTAAACCAAGTTGTTTATTGATTTATCCAACAACCTAGGTAGATTTCTTTGATCCTAGATTATCTAATGACTTTATCTCAAGTGATCAATTTAAAATAAGCATTAAGCATTCAATAAACAAAAATTAACTCACTAATCATGTATTAAGACATCAATTAACATATTTAACAACTTAGTCTCAACTAAAAATTAACCTTAAGCACACATATTAATCAAAGAACTTTAACAATAAACTTTAAGAAACATAACTTTGATTAATTCATAATAACAACAACATAAATAGAAATTAAGAGTTAGATGTCATCAAATCATATCCCTAAATGATGATCCAGCTTTAAATCATGTTTATTCAGCTTCTAAAATCCACAAAACAACATGAAAACTCAAATTACAATGGATTTAAATGAAAAAGAAAACTAACCTAAACTACTTTGATATGAAGAATAAAAAGAAAAATAAGTGTTTCTGCCCTATGCTACTTATTTTTGGTGCTTAAATGACGTCCATGATTTATAGGAGAAGGGTTGCTAAATGTTGAAGCAAGTGGCAGCCATAAATATGGAAAATTAAGCTAGAAAATGCGTCTGTTGACGCTATAAAACAATGCTAAAAAGTAAAATGGGGTTTTATCTAGACTTGTGTATTACTCCTATAGATCCAAACCCACGTATTACTCCTATAGAACCAGGTATTGCTCCTGTAAATTGTTGTTTTTGCTTCATTTTTTCCTATGTCTTCAAGTAATCACAACAATATACAAATTAAACATTTTAAACATAAATTAAGCATGCAACCAACAAAATAGGGACAAATATGCATTAAATAACATCTAAAAACACTATCAATTACCCCTTAACAATTCTCTCACATCTAACTGTTTTCTTATCCTCAAGCAAACTAGTCACTCAATTTTCTCAAAATAGTATATAATCAAGGGAATATTAATCCAAGCTTAACAACATAATTATTGAAAATGATCTCTTAATCTTTCAAAAATAATGACTTATCGAAATTTTATTTAATCAATTAATCACATCAAATTGCAAATGCATTTAAATCATTCATTCTTTTTCAATCTTCAACTTGAATTATAAAAATCAATTCCACATATAAAATGCAAATGTGCTGAGTTTAATGCATCAACTTTCTAAACACTTTCAAATCTTTTATTTATTTTAAGCCATAATTTAATTAATCAAATTATTCATTAAATACATAGCAGTTAGGTTGAGAAGTTTCTCAATCTTTGTATGTAAAGGTGAATATTTTGTTTTGAATAATCCCCGGTTACTTAATTGAATCATATTACATCAACTGACTACTAGCACCCCTCTTAACTCCAACCTTATAAATATATATATTATTTCTCTCTTCTTCTTTTTTTCTATTTTCTTTCTTTTCTTTCTTTTCTTTCCTTTTTTTCTCTCTTTATATATATAAAGTTATAAGTCAGTAGAGTGAATTCTAATCATGTATTTATTTAATTAATTAATTTTTTAGTTCTTTTTTTAATGATAAAAGTGTCTTTAAAAAAGTTATAAATTTACTTAGAAAGTTGCATTTTATATGTGGAATATCATTTTAATCGTCAGATATACATTATCCAAATTATAAAATGAGGTAAAAGCATTTAGTCATTAATAGTCAAAATTAACTATATAACATTTCAAATTGTCAAAATAATTAAATTCAAAAGAAGACATGTTCAATAATAAGCATCAAAATTGAAAAATTTTTCTATAAATTATAGATTATTAAAAGAAAATCGATAAAATGATATGTTATAAGATAACAAAAACTCAAGTGTGATCAAATGACATATCCCTTCCCCGCACTTAAATTGAACATTGTCCCTAGTATCATAAATTCAAGCGAAAACAAAAAATATGAGAGAAAGAAAAAGAATACACTTAAATAAAAATGTGTGCATGAAAGCACTTTGTTGATGTAAATTGTAGTCATCTGAAAATTAAGAACAAATGATAAAAGCACTAAAGACAGAATAAAGCACACAAAAATTTTAAAAAAACACACACCAAAACACATTAAAATCATGCCAAAATCAATTATTAAAATCACACTATCCTACATCTACGATTGGGTTGCTTCCCAACAAATGCTACTTTATATTCTTTTAGCTGGATCCTAAGGTTAGAGAATTTCTAATCTCGTCCTAAGTTCAACACCTAACTTCTCATCCTCATTCTTTAAATGATGACAAACCAATTTCAAAAGGGTTTCTATACCATTCAGTGAGGTCTTAAATTCATAATTCTTACCCTGAACAAAGCACCATGATAATAAAAAAAAAAAAGGTATACAACTTGTGGCCTAAGATTAAAAGCTAAAATACTTATAAAGTCAAACCTCTCAAATGCTACATAGATTCAATAACCATCTCATTTTCAACAATCGGACTTTGATGCTCATCCTCAAGAGTTTCACAAATTTTTTTACCTAAAGCCAGGGTAGGCTCACCATTAACACTTTCTAACTCACTTGGCTCTAAATGATCAATTCCCCTAATTGATTCTAAAATTTACTCCATGGTTCTTTGATCATGCTCAGACTGAGAAAGAGTATCTAAATGTAGAATGAATGCAGTCTTGTTAAGCCATAAATAATCAGGATGATCCATCTATTTAAAGGTGTAATCATATAAGCTCTCATAATACTGTTGATCAGAAAAAGATGAAGGCTAGTCAAAATAAGATTGATTTATCTAAGAATAGTCAGGGTAATTATCAGACTCATGGGTATAAGTACAATTTAATTGATAGAAAAGGTTTGTCCAACTATCACCTCAGTTAAATTCAACTTTAGGCTCATACTACTGACAATCATGTCGATAATCATGTTACCACCACATCTTTTTTATGACTAAAAAAAATCACTAAAAGAAAACTCTCCACATAAATAAAGACAAAATTAAAACAAAGCAAAACAAAAAATGCTAATATAAACATCTAACAAACATAGAAAATTAGGAAAATAACACATGTAATAAAATAAATCTCTAAAGTAATTGACACCAATATTTTCCTAATATTACAATTACACTTATCTGAGAATGATGTTAAAAACTTGTTGTCGATTGGTGATACACAAAATTAACTAAAATAAATATATTTTTAACGCACAAAATTATAATTTATTTAAGAACAACTTTTAGGCAAGTGCATTGATCGCAACAAGTAATATAGTGGAATTTTTTTCATACTTTATCGATCCAACGAGGAATGTATATTATGTAAGTACTGGATCAATTGAATTACAATTATCTATAGAATACTAAATTACAAATTAAGAAATTAAGTAAAATTACAAAACAAATTCTAGAAAACGTAGAAAGCTTCTAATCGATTGTAAAAGAGGTTAAAGTTATTTTTTTCTAAATTATTCAGTTAAGGCTTTGGTAGTTAATGATTTAATTGATGGATTAGTAATGTCTAATCTAGGGTACCTTCACTTAATCAAGACACAACTATGGTTGAGACTATGCCTTGTCTCTATTGGTCTTATCTTGAAGTTTGGTTATACATCAGATTTAGGTACTCGGCCTAAAGATCAAGAAACCTAGTCCTAAAATTCCTTATTTCAAGACTAGCACCCTCATGATTAACCAAAGTTTGGTCATGTACTAATTTAAACTACGTTGTTTATTGATTTATCCAACAACCTAAGTAGATTTCTCGGATCCTAGATTATCTGATGACTTTATCTTAAGTGATCAATTTAAGATAAGCATTAAGCATTCAATAAACAAAAATTAGATTACTAATCATGTATTAAGACATTCATTAACACATTTAACAACCTAGCCTCAACTGAAAATTAACCTTAAGTACACATTTTAATGAAGAACATTACATATAAATATTAAGAAACATAACTTTGATTAATTCATAATAACAATAATATAAAATGAAATTAAGAGTTAGATGTCATCAAATCACGTCATATGATAATCTAGATCTAAATCATGTTTATGTAGCTTCTGAAATCCACAAAACAACTTGAAAACAAAAATTTCAATGGATTGAATTGAGAAAGAAAAACAACCTAAACTACTTTGATTTGAAAACTAAAAAGAAAAATAAGTGTTTCTGCACTAAGCTATTTGTTTTTGGTGCTTGTAGGGCATCCATGTTTTATAGGATAAGGGCTGCTAAAGATTGGAGCAAATGGTGACCGCAAATATGGAAAATTAAGCAAGAAACACATCGCTAACACTATATAGTAGGTGTTAGATAGTAATATGGGGGTTGTCTAGACTACGTATTACTTATGTAGACCCAATATTGCTCCTGTAACTTGATGTTTTTACTTCCTTTTTACATATATATTCAAGTATTCACATCAATCTACAAATTAAACATTTCTAAACATAAATTAAATATGTAAGTGCCAAAATAGGGATAAATATGCATTAAATAACATAAAAAACTTGAAGATCCATTTATGTAATAGAATGGATATGCAAGAACTGAAATCATAAGAAAAATAACACAGAAAATAGCCAAAAGGAGTCCCACACGTATAAATATGGAAGTCAAATACATCAAGGAGCTAACATAAACCAAAAGCAGTCATCAGATCTAACTGAAAAACAACCGAAACCTACACTACGAAAGGAAAACCTATACTACTAAACTAAAACAACTGGAATAACTGAAACAACAAAATTAATAACCAAAATAAATAAAAAGAAGGGTCATAGGCATCCTTGGAACATTTATAATCCTTTATGCTCCTAACTCGTGCAATCAACTCATCAACTTGATTCTGAAGACCATCGAATTGACGAGATATCTGAAAAAATAGGGATAATTGAACCTTTGAAAGCTCATAAGTAAGATGACCCTCCATATTAATTAGGTATTGCATTATAACAACCTAATAATCATCTGACGAAGATGGTGGGGAGACAGCAGGTGAAACACTTCTCGGTCGAGGCACACTCTGAGTGGATTCAGACGATGCTTCAACCATCTCCTCCTATCTAATGATTTATTTCATAGTGATTTGATTTATCATCACTTTCATCGTAGTTTGTAAATTGTAAAAACTTTTATTTTGATCCTTTTTATTGTTTATGTTTTCATTTGAATTCAATTATTTTTGCAATTTAAAATGTTATATGATTAATTTTGACTATTAATGACTAAATGCTTTTAATTTATTTCATAATTTAGAGAGTAGATACCTAATGATTATAATGATATTCCACATTTAAAATGCAACTCTCAAAGTAATTTTTTAACGTCTTTTAAGGCATTAACCTCATTCAAAGAATAAGAACTAGAATTAACCCAAATAATAATAATAACTTAATTACTTAAATAATTAAGTAGAACTACTCCTTTGATTTCTAATATTGTGTATGTATTTATATATATATAAGAGAAAAAAAGAAAAAAATATATGTATATGAGATTTGAGGTTATGAGTGGGACTAATAGTCGGTTGAGTTACTGTGATACAGTTGAGTAATCGGTGGTTGTTCACGAAAAAATGTTCACCTTCGCGTAAAAAAACTGAAGTGACCTCTCAACTAATCTGCTTACGAATTTAATTAATTAGGTAATTAATTCATTTTTGTTTTAATTTTTCCTTTAAAGGATGTGGAAGTGTCAAAAAGATGATGCATTAAACTTAGTCATTTGCCTTTTATATGTGGAATTGATTTCTTGATTTAGGTTTAAACTTGAAAAAGAATGAAATTATTTAAATGTGTTTTCGATTTGATATGATTTATTAATCTTATAGCATTTCCATGCATTAATATTTTTGAAGATCAAGAAAGCATTTTCAATAATTACGGTGTTAATTTTGAATTGATTTTTCCTATTTTTATATCTTATTATGAACTTGATAATGAATTAATTTGCTTGAAGACAAGCAAATGCTTAAGTGTGGGAAAATTGTTAGGGGTCAAATTGATAGATTTTTATGGTTAATTTATTGCATTATGACCCCTAATTCAGTGTTTAGTTGTTAAATTTATGTCTTATTATGTTTAATTTGTAGGATGGAGCCTGATGATGAAGATTAGAGAAAAAATAAGAAGAGAATGCCTTAAAACAGTCCATCAATGGCACTCCTACAGGGTCACGTTGAAGGATGATTAAGGTGCTGTTATAGAGACAACATTCGACCCTCAACGACACCCTGTAGTCTGCCGTTATGCATCGGTGCAACTCGTCGTTATAGGATTAGTCAATAATATCAACTCTATATTTCCACAATTACGGCTAAAGCATATGTCTACCTTATCCCATTTGTCAGCTAGCACTTATAGGAGACCAGAGTGTCTGCATAACAGAAGGAAAAACACATAAACACGTAACTAACTAAGAGAGATCAGATCTAACCTTAGATATAGAAGCTCTTGCTACTCTCTTAGTTTTTCTTAGATGTTTTAGGTTTCAAACACTTGTAACTCGAGTTATATTATGTATTTTGAGTTTCTGTTTATTAAAGAATGAAGTTAAGACATATATCTGAGTTTCTAAACCATCATAGGGGGTTTCTTAACTCATATTATTACTTATTTTCTCTTTTTTTTTGGATTAATCAAAGTTCATGTACTTATATGTATATTCTTAAATGTTCTTTTATTTTCTTGCAAGATCTTGTGGATTTTGAAGTTGTGTTGATGTCCAAATCATGTTAAAGAGTTTAAGAGTTGTCCAGAAGTTTTCTAAACATGTTTTATAACTTCTAAACTACTTATTTTAGCTTATATTTGTAGATCTATCAAAGTTTGTGGCTTAAGATGCATGTTTTGTATGCTTTGATGATTATGTGTGCTTAAATCAATTTTCCAGCTTCAAATATGTGTTTTAATGTTTTAGGAGAGGTTAAAGCCATATAATAAGGTCTGATTTTGTTTATTCAAAATCTTAAAGTTCTAATTTTGGCATAATCAACTAAGATTAGAGTGAAAGATACTCTAGGATCCTAAAAATCTACCTAGGTTGTTGGAAAAATCAATAAACAACATAAATAAATTAGTGAATGATCAAACTTTGATTATTTGTGAGAGTTAGAGATTTGAGACCACAAATCTAGAAATTAAACTTCTTGAAATTAAAGCTCATTAGCTAGATTTAAAGCATATCCAAAATTTAAACTAAGTTTAATGGAGAAAAGGCATAAGTCTTAACCATAGTTTTGTTTCAAATTTGTGAAGGAACTCTAATCTACCTTTGAATTTTTTTTAAAGCTCAATTAATTCATTAATCACTTATCCATAACTGGATTCCACAAGTTTATAATTTTTAGTAATTTTATAAATCTTTTTATAATTTAAAATTGCAATGGTTTGAAGCAATATTAGGAACATTATGATAGTTTAGTAATTTTATCTTTTCATCTTTTTAATTAATTAATTTGAAATTTCCTAGATAATTTTAATCTAATTAATTTGGTATTTAACTTAAGAATACCATTTTTCCCAGTGGGT
>JAOXYD010104191.1:0-11649 GCA_028565735.1 Pinacopodium congolense
TATCTAGATAATCTGGGAACTAACAAATAGCTAACTAAAGATTTAGTCAAAGATAATACTAATTTTGAATTATTTTCCAACACTGCTGAATTTCAACATTAATTCTCCTCTTATCGTAAGTTTGTGAACAAAATGATAATAAATGTTCATATGCTTTATTTTGTTATGAAAAGCTAGATTCTTTATTATTACAATAGTTGTTTTGTTGTCACAAAATATTTTTGTTACACCTTTTTGGTCATGGAGAACATCATTTAGTAACCTTCGTAATCACACAACTTGACAAGCTATAAATGTTACAACAACATACTCTGCCTTTAATGATGATAATGCAAAAACATTATATTTCTTTAAACTTTAAGTAATTGCTCCAGACCTAAGCTAAAAACATTACTTGATGTGTTCCTTCAATCATTAATACATCATGCTCAATCATTGTCATTATATCCAAATAGGCTAAATTTTGAATCCTTGAAACACCAAATCTCAAAATTAACGGTTCCAATAATATAATGTAACACCTTTTTAGTGACTCTAATGCTAAAATAAGGGATATTCTACCTTATTTTGATAATGACAAAACATCTTTGGTACTAATATTTTTTTGTATATAAGATTTTGAAAGATAGGTATGAAGTGATTAGAAGATACATTTTAGAGTATTGGAGCTAAAATAGGGCATATAATGATTAAGTGAAGACGACTCAAATTTGAAAAGTTAGTTTCTGAATAAGTTTACTAAAGTATTTTTTTAATGTAAGTTTTAATTAGTCTCATTCTTGTGTTTAAAGGGCTCATTCAATATATAATTACGTTTATATTTAAATTATACATGTAGGTTGTATAATCAAGAGGAAAATGTCTAATTCTCTTAATGAGTAAAATATTTTTTCTAAGAAAGTTTTCAATATGTGTGTTAGTTAAGAAAATGTTTTGAAGTATTGAGAAGTCTTTTAGGGTGATTTGAAAGTGTTTATTTTTTTCTATGTTTGCAAATGTGAAAAAACCATTATGTAAAAGGAGTAGTCGACCAGAGGATTTGATTGATAGACCAATATGTTGATTCCTATCTGACTACTTGACCAGTGTAATGCATCGATCGATTAATCACTAGTAGACTGATGCAGGGTACTAGTTGATGGGTATAGACAAGAGTCATGCACCAAAGACCAAAAACTAATAAGAAAATAAATTAAATATTTTTAATATTGAACAATAATCACAAATTATTTAGGCTGAATTTTCACTATAAACAGATGTATTAGAGAGTGTGTAAGGCATTCAACTATTATATGAATCATATACAAGTGATTTGTAGTATTATGACGGTTGTTTAGTAAAAGTTAGTGAAGTTTTGGTTTGTTTCAAGTGGGTATGTACGTTCATTCAAGTTACTTGTGAGTCCTTCCTAAACACTTTTGTTAGTCACGTAAGACAATATTTCGAGTGTATTTTGAGGGGCGGTGATTTGTGAAATTATGAAATTATGAGGGTTACTTTAATGCCTTGAAAAAGGAATCAACGGTTGTCCATTGGATTTTAAGATAGTGAAATATCCAATAGGGTGTTAGAGACTGGATGTAAGTGCAAAAGTTGACACTATATCACTACAAAAATTGGTTTATGCCTCCTTATCATTGTTGTTTTACTTTAAAGCTTTACATTATTACAAGTTATTTATATTACTTATTACATTGTTCATATTGCTTATTCAATTGTTTATTAAGCTTCTATATAATTGTTTAGAGGGTTTGTGTAATTAGAAATTATTAATTTAGAAAAATTTTAAAGAAAAAAATCCACTCTTTTTAGTACCAATTAGAACCAACAAGTGGTATCAAATTCTAAGTTTCATATTAGTTTAATTTTAGTGAATTAGTGAGTAAAGATAATAAAATGGCACATATGAACTCCTTTGCTCTTTTCACTAGCTTAAAAAGTCAAAACATAAGTAAAGCACCGTAATTTGATAATAATAACTACTTGTATAGATATAGTAGGATGAAAATTTTCTTACTATTCAAGAATATAGATTTATAGAAAATAGTGTCTAATAGACTTGATGTACTCACTAAAATTGTAGAAAATAAAAAGGTGACTAAAATTAAGAAAAAAAAGGATAATAATGACAAAGGCTAGTGACCCTAAATAATAAATAAGTATACATATTTTGTTATGCTCTAAGTAGGATTAAATTTAATATGGTATCAATATGTAAAACTATACACGAAATTTGACATATATTAGAAGTAACCTATGAAGAAACCAATCAAGTGAAAAAGAGAAAAGTTAATATGTTGGCTCATTAATATAAACTTTTTCATATATCGTGTGATGAAAGTACATCTTCTATGTATGCTTACTTTATTAATATTATAAATGCTTTAGAGGGTGTAGGTAATATTTACACTAATGTTGAACTTGTGAGAAAGATTATTAGATCGTTACCGAAGACATAGGAGTAAAAGTAACAGCTATTTAAGAGGCTAAGGACTTAAAAGTCCCCCCTTAGAAGAATTGATTGGATCCCTTTTATCCTACAAAATGAGAATAAAGGAGAAACAAGAAAAGAAGACCATATAAAAGAAAAAAAAATGTGGCGTTCAAGGTATCAAAGGAGATGGCATATAGTGATGATGAAGTTTTCATAAGTGGAAGTAATGATGAGGACATAATCTTACTTATAAGAAACTTTAAGAACTTTCTAAAGAAGAAGATGTCAATAGGAAGGAGGGACTTTAAAGTAGGTAAGCTCTATTTAAAAAACAAGTTGAATAATGCTACTTATTCTTTAATATAATAAAACAAATAACATAATTTTTTTAATAAAAAAGCCAAAATATCACATAAGTGACCAAATCAAAATAAAGAAGGAAAGAAAAAGAAGGTATTAAAAGCCATATGAAGCAACTTAAGCGAATCTAAAGAAGAAGAAGAAGTGACAAACATGTGCTTCATGATAAGTGATGAGGTACCTTCTTCCTCTACCTCTAATAATGAAGATGAACGTGATATAAATTTTAGTTATGGTGAGTTAATCAAGTGCTTAGTGGTTTTAATTCAAAAAAAGAAGAAATTATCCAATAAGTATAAGGAAAACTTGAGATTATCATAGAAATGCAAATTAGAAAAACAAAATCTTAGACATGAATTATAATTAAAAAAATAGATAAGGATAGCATGTAAAAGTTAATAAATGAAAATGCCTCATTAAAGAAAGAAATAAAATTCTTCAAAGATTTACTATCTGAAATTTACTAAAGGGAATGAATAATTGAAATTAATGCTAGGTTCTCAAAAGATGGTTAATGATAGACATAGTTTAGGATATACTAATAAGAATACACCATCCATTAGTAAAACTACCTTTGTAAAAAGTAACAACTTAGAAAATGAACTTACACTTATGCTATATGAACGAAGGCATCCATAAGTAGGACACAACTTAGAAAGAGACATTATGCATATATGTACAGTCAAAGTACAAGACCTATGAGAACATCACAAAGTAGATGCAATACTAGGAGGTCATATTATGAAGTTTTAGTGAATCACGACCTAATTATGCCTATAGACATGCATATAGGACTTATATACCTTTGGATTGTACCTATTTTGGATACCATGGAAATTTAGAAATATTTTCTTAGGATAGATTAAGAAATTTGAATGTTTCATCAAATGGTTGAAGAAAAGAAACTAACCCACGAAAATTCAAGTTAACGTGGATGTAAAAAATTCATTAAATTTTATTTGTTGGATATATACATTAAAGGTATTACCAGGAACAAAAGAAATAATCATCAACTTATGTTGTTAAACTAAGTGAAGATAATAATCAAAAGACATTTGAGGACACGTACACAGGGAAGTATATAATCACTTTTCGTTTAACATTATTTGGTGTACTTGATGTCTTGGGTGATATTTGAAGAATTGATTGATTTGAATATTCTTAGTTAATGAATAACTAAGTTCAAATTATTTAGATTTTGAATTTTGGAGGATAAGGCATGTCATCATTATTTTATAGTAAATAATGACTTTTTAATCTAATGGTTAACCAGTTTATATAATTGGTAGACTAAATAGTGGTTAATGGTCAACCAATGTGAAGAAATAAAAACTTTCTTATTGTTCAAATTCTATTTTTTTTCCCTAATTTAGACCTTTAGAAATTAGGGATTTTTCAAGTTTTTAAAAAATTGATATTTGTTTTAAGAAATTGATCCTATAAATGTAATTAGAAGTCAATTTGAGGTTTTTTAACATTCAATTGAAATTAATTTTTTTCCTTTTTAAGCCTTAGGAAGTTGGGCTTTTTAAAATCTTAATAAATTAAGGTTTATTTTATAAAATTGATCTTATAAAAGTGCAATTAAATGTCAATTAGAGCTTTTTAATTAATTTTATTGAATTTATATTTTTTAAATTTAGGCTAAATTTTGAATTTTTTTTCTTAATTTTTTGATTAATTATGGGTTGTTTGAGAAAATTGACTTTATAGAAACTCAATTGTAACTAAAATTAATCATTTTCTAGTTTTAAGTTGTGTATTTATTAATTATGCATTTATATAAAGGCATATAGATACTTAGAATTAATCTAGTTTTAAAATATTTGAGCATTGGATTAACTTTATTCTCTATAGATAGGTTGATTTATTGATTATAAATGACCTTGATACCTATACGCATACTCACTCTTAGAGCTTTCATAATGTATTTATCTTTATTCTTAGAGTTTGTTATAAGTTTTTTCAAAGTTTATTTTATCCTCCATCATGGTCAAAACCTTATGTGGTAGCACATCTAAAGGTAGGAGATCACCTATTTCCTAAAGGGATGAGTGCTTTGATACTGACTCTTCTCCATTTCGTGATTACACATTTAAGGAGTTATGCAAAAATCATCTTATCACCTTCCCTCACCCCATTTGTCTAGATCATTTTAAACGATATGGCCTAATCTAATTTTTTATTAATGAAAGATAGGAACATCTTCTAACTCTTTCCTATATGATTAGTTGAACCAATTGAGACTTCTCTTTCGCAATCTTCAAAACCAATGAATAGGTGATGATTATAAATTAGTTTCTAAAGTTCAATGTATTTTTATTCATCTTTCTAGAGACACTATAAATTAAAATTTAGGAGTTTCTAACTTTTAAGAATAGTTTTCTTACAGCTGTTTCACCAAACATAGTAGCTCTCTTTACTCTATGGTCATCTGAGTTAAAATTATTTTTGAGTTACCTAATAAGTAAGGAATCTTTTGAAGACCTAATGATGTCAGATAACTTAACGCATTCCATCGATTCCATCATTTATTTATTAATATAATTTCCTTTCTTCTGGCAACCATTATACATGCTTAGGTTTAGATGATCTATAGTTTCTCTCTACCTTCATGATGAGTTAAAGAATTCATTTAGGAGACTTCATTCTTTATAACACAATTCATGTCATAAGTAAAAAAGAAAAAGCAAACATTTCTTTCCATCATTTATTTATTAATATAATTTCCTTTCTTCTGGCAACCATTATACATGCTTAAGTTTAGATGATCTATGATTTCTCTCTACCTTGATGATGAGTTAAAGAATTCATTTAGGAGACTTCATTCTTTATAACACAATTCATGTCTTAAGCATAAAAGAAAAAGCTAACATTTCTTACTCTTTAATTTTGGGTCATATCTTTTTGTTATTTTTGTGTTTCTATCATAGAAGATTAGTTTAAACTTCATTCTTTCTTTAATTAATCTGCACTTAATCACGTGTGGTATCAAGTTATAAATGATTAAATAACGTGACCACATCAATGATGACAATAACTTATACCTCCTCCTATCTATCTTGGTGGTGTTGGTGAGTCTACTTTGAGTCACACCATGTCCTTACTAATTGATGATAAGGCTATCCTCTCAACCTTCTTAAGATTCTTTTGATATTTAGTCTGAATTTATTATATTTCGAGATTGAATTGATGGTTTCAACATATGTCTCCATGGGACACATCATGTCCTTACTCATTGATGATAAGGCTATATCCTCTTATCCTTCTTAATATTCTTTTGATATTCAATATGAGCTTATTATATTTTGAGATTGACTTGATGATTTCAACATATGTCTCCATGAGATAATCATATAGATTTATAAGGTGTACACACAGCCTAATGATATATATAATACATCATGATCTGCGATCATGTCCACCACCACTGGATCAGTGACATGACATAAACTTTTAAGGAGAGTATTAGGATTTTCTTGTATATTATTTTAATGACTTTGAATATGAATGTTAATGTATGACTCCTTTGGTTCTTCATGTTATTAACTCTTCTTTCTTATAGATGTTTACACATATGATATTTCGTCCTTCTTTTCTTTTATGAATGTATTGAAATTGATGATGTTTGATGTTTCAATTCTTCCTTAAGTGCATGTTTACCTTTACCTTTTTAGATGCTTTTAAAAAGAGGGAAGAGATTGAATATGATATTACGTCTTAATTAATAGGAATTGAATTTTTAAAAGAGTTTTTTTTAGAAAAAAAATAGCAAGTTTAATTCTTAAACAGTTTAATTGTTAAAGAGTTTAAATCTTGATGGGTATAATGCGTGAGTTTAAGGGGAGTGACAAATTTTAATTAATTTAAGGTTAGTTTTTGAAAAATTTTGAAAATATGGAATTTACAAAATTTGTGTAAAATTTAAGTTTAGTAAAAGTTGAAATTGTTGCTAAATTATGATTTATTTAGGTACTTTTGGGGGAGTTTTAGTGAATAATGTTTAAGTAGTATTTAGTGAATTTCAAATGGTTTTCTTTGTTTTGGTGTTAGCTTTAATTTATAAAATCAAATAGTTTTGTTATCGTAAAAAAAGAGGAAAATGTTGAACTAAGGGAAGTTTCATCTTATTTTAATGATGACAAAACAACCTTAGTATTAATGTTTTATTGTGTTTAAGGTTTCAAAAGATAGATATAAAGTGTTTAGAAAATAAGTTCCAGAATCTTGAAGCTAAAGTGAAGCATATGATAATCAAGTGAAGAGGACTCAAGTTTAAAGATCATATTCAAGATTTAGAATTAATAAGTTTTAGAATTAAAGGAATTAATTCAATAATAAATCTTTTAAATTAAATATATAATAGCCACAAAATATCTTTTTATAAATAAATTTATTACTATTTATTTCTAAGAAAGAATATATATATATATATATATGTAAGAAAAGAACTTATTCTTTCAAAGAATTGAAAATTATTTCATTTAAGAAAACTCAATGTATTGTCATACTATAAGTTTTTAAATTTGTTTAAAAAAGTTTAATTGGTAGTTTATTTGATAGTTTTGATATCTTGACTAACCACATGAATTTATTTGATAGTTTTGATACTTCGTGAATTTAAACTTTTATAATATATATGAAATAAAAAATCTAAAAATATTATTTTCTCTTATACAAGAAGATTAAATTAAATTAAATTAATTGAATAATTATTTGTATGAATTCTTAAAATTCTTCTATTCAAAATATTTATATCATTCTATTCATTAATTTTACATTAATAGCATATTACTTTCAATTGAAAAATTTTTAATATATGTTTTTTTAATAATGGGGCTATACATTGAGTTTTTTTTTCAATGGAATAATTTCAATCTTTTGAAGGAATAAGTTCTTTTTTATGTTTATATTTATTTTTGTTATAAATTAATAATATAATTTAAAATCTAAATTTATTTATAAAAGATATTTTGTGAATACATATTTAATTTAAAAGATTTATTTATAAATTATTTCCTTTAGGTTAAAGACTTATCAAGTCTAAATCTTGGATATCCTTTGAAAAAGAGTTTAATATATAATTAAATGTTATAACTAAACTTAAAAGTCATTATACAATATTGCCTAATAAATATATCAGTGTATTAATCACTTGTTATTTTTTAAAGATAAAAAAAACTAAGTTTATCTTGATTTAAACAAAAATTTAAAAGTTAATCACTAAATTGAAAATTTTTAAAGGTTAGACACTAAAGTAAAAAATTTTGAAATGTTGGTAATTAGATTGAAAATTTTTAAAGATTGATCAGTAATAAGATTGTATACATAAATATCCATATGTGCACCTTTTCCACATGAATATCCATATGTTAAGGGCCATTAGTTATTTGGGTAAAAATCTAATGGAGTCCATCTTTTTACCTGAGTTGAACGAGTTTTAAAGTTTGGTCATTAGATATTGAAGTAAAAAAAATCCCAAAAGGTTGGTCACTAGTAGATTAATTATCCATTTTTGAAATAATCTTTTTGATGAGAAAAATATTTTTTTCGAAAAAATTTTCAACTTATGTGTGAGTTGATAAAATGTTTTGAAGTATTAAGAAGTGTTTTAGGATGATTTGAAAGTGTTTGGTTGTGTTAGAAAATATGAAAAATCAGTTTGTATGGGAGCTAGTTGACCACCATGGCTAAACTTTCATTATAAATAGGTACATTGAAAAGTGTGTAAGGAATCCAAATATTATGTGAATCATATACAAGTAATTTGAAGAAATGTGAGGTTTGTTTTGTTAAAATTGGTGAAGTTTTGGTTTGTTTTAAGTGGGCTTTGTGTGCATTCATTCAAATTATTTATGAGTGCTTCTTAAACACCTTTTTAAGATAAAAGTGAGATAGTATTTCAAGTGCATTTTCAAGGGTAATAATTTGTGAAGTTTTGAAATTGTGAAATTGTTTATATTGTTTATGACATTATTTATATTGCTTATTCAATTATTTATTAAGTTTTAGCACAATTATTTAGAGGCTTTGTGTAATTAGAAATCATTAAGTTATAATAATTTTAAAAAACTAATTCATCTCCCCACTTAGGTGCCAATTAAGACCAACATCTGAGATGTTGCTTAGTGGACTATACATGTACCTGGACAATACACTCATGGAAAATATAATATGTGGACAACTATGTGTTAAAAAATTTATGCCAACAATCAAACTTATATAGAGACTTGGTTTAACACATCTGCTACGTCTTCAAATTACAATTTTTCATTCACATTGATGGGTGTATTAGCTGCTTTGTAATTGTTTATCCTAAACATGAACAAAATATTTCAAGCATACCTCTTTTGCAAAAAGAAAATTCCATACTCCACTTGTTTCAATTTTTCTAATAAAAAAATCTTAATATACAAAAATTTGTCATTATAAATTTTTTCATCATATATGATTTGAATTAGCAACCGATGTTTTAAAGGAATCTATATAAATCACGTCATCAATATAAATGCATACAATTAGAAAATCCTTATCATTCTTCTTTACATAATTGTGGGCTTACTTTCACTCTTTTCAAACTCATTATTTAAAAAATATGAATCAATTCTTTTCTATTACACTCGGAGCACTTGTTTCAAGCTATAAAGAGCATTATTAAGCTATAAGCTTTATTCTCATTATCACTAACAACAAATCCCTTAGCTTAAGAAACATAAACCTCCTCTTCTAACTCTTAATTTAAAATGTAGACTTCACATTAATATAGCAAGAGATAAAAGAGTCCTCCCTGTTTCAAAATAAGCAGCCACTGAAAAAGTTTCATCAAAGTCAATACCTTGATGGTGTACAAATGCTTTGGCACAAGCCTTGTTTTATACTTCTGTATATTGTGTTTAGTATGGTGTTTAAGCATGTACACCCACTTAAGACCAATAAGTGTCTTGCCATCCGGTAGATCCATTAATTCCAATGTTTGATTATTCTTGATTGCTCTCATTTCTTTAATCATTGTATCTTACCATTCTTTTACTTCAACTACTTCTTCAAAACAGGTGGGTTTTGTCATATACATAACAAATAAGCATGATTCATAATTCCTTGCCTTGATTAAAATTTTCTTAGTGGCGTTTCATTAGAGGAGCTTGATAATTCTAAACTTAATAAGGAGGTATTATTTCTTAAAATTTCATTGCCTACTATTAGAGAAGAGGTTGTTAAAGGAGAGGAGCTTGCTAGAGGAGAAGAGCTTGCTAGTGATGAATTGATTGAGTTCATTGGTGTAGAATTTGCTACTATAACTTCATTATAATGTGATAATTGAATTTTAGGACTAACTTTCTTAGAAGTGAAATCCTAACTTGCATCTTCATTGAACACAATATTTCTGTTAATTAAAACTTTGTCGTTCATAGAATTCATAGCTTATAAGCTTTAGATTGAGTACGTAACTAACAAAAATATATTTTTCAATTTTTTTTTCAAGCTTACCCAATGATTGTGAATTTAGTAAAGCATAACTATTCATCCATACCTTCAACTTATTATTTTTCTAATATTCATATGAAGTTTGATTGTAGACTATATGTATAGGTGAAATATTTAGGAGATAAACTGTGGCAACTACTGTTTCTGCCTAAAATTTCTTTCGAACACCTCTTGCGATCATTATGATTTTTCCCATCTCAACAATAGTGTGATTCTTTCATTTTGTTATATCATTTTGTTCTGGTGTATGTACTACAGTAAACTCTCTATGAATACCATTCTCATTACAAAAAGTATTGAACTCTTTTTGATATAAACTGTCCACCTTTATTTGTTCAAAGAGTCTTGATCTATTTATCTATAAAGGACTTAAATTTCTTGAAATTTTTAAATGATTATGATTATGATTTTAAGAAATACACCTAATTCATATGACTATAATCATTAATGAATAACAAAAAAGATCGACTATCTCTTAAAGACTCAATGCGTATAGGACTACATAAATCAGTATATACTAACTCAAGACAAGTAGAGACCATCCAAGCCTTGCCTATAGGAAATGATGATTTACTTTATTTTCCATATACATATACTTCACAAAAGTCAAGGATATCAATTTTAAATAAACAAATAACCTTATGTTTATTTCCTAATAGTTGTAACCATTTATATTCAAATGACCATATTGTAAATGCCACAAATTGGCTTCTATACTTACTTTAGCAACCAATGCATTACTTTCACTATTAATTAACATATCAAGTGGAGACATTTTATTTGGGGTCATTTGAGCATTAACAGTTTGATGGCAGCTATACCTTTACCCTTGTCTTTGACTACATTGCCACATACTTGAATCTTTAATTTTTGTGACTCATCAAGCTTCTTGAACAATGACCTCATGCCTAACATATGGTTAGAGCAACCATCATTTATGAATCATATATCATTTAATGTACCACCTTCAGTAGAGTGAGCTATGAATAATTACTCTCCTCTTATGGCTTCTTAGTGAAGTTGGCATGTTTTTGTTCACCCTTCTGCAACATTTGACTTCCTTATGCCTATTTTTTTTTATTGCGGAAACACTTGATAGTACTTTTAAATTATAGTAGTTCACTAGCAAATTGACCTTGTCTTCTACCATGACCATGACCTCGACCATGATACCCACCTTTTCCTTATCCTCAACCTCCTGAACTTTTTTCCTTCCCCTTATATAAAGACTCCCCCTTCACTTAAAATGCCTTCTCCTCCAATTTTTCATAGGATCTACTAAGACTAATTTTAAATGTTTCTATTCAGTGGTCGTGGTTATTGGCAAGAACTTATTGAATCAATCGTTTGGGCTCATAATAAATTAAAAG
>JAOXYD010104241.1:0-11648 GCA_028565735.1 Pinacopodium congolense
TAACTTACAAATTACATGTCCTCAGTACATGGAAAAATTTTATTCTCATACCTAATATTATAAAACTAAAAAGCCACCCAATATTCTCCACAAACAAGTTTTGAATTTTGCACACAAAAATTTCTAAATTCGTTATGTAAGAAATTAAAATTCTCACCCTCTTTTTGTTTCTTTTTTTAAATTATGACAGGAGAAATTTATCCATAATTGTATAAAGTGATTTAGATAATTATTAATCATTTTTAAACCCTCAGCTTTTTTTATCAAACTTCATTTCAATTATATTAATGTTAGAATGGTTCAAATTTTGTTATCCACGTGTTAATGTATTTAGTTCTTAATTTTTCTATCTTCTTGATCACACATTTAACATACACAAAATCATAATAAATTTTGAGGCCACAAGCATTTGTACAACAAATTTACCTTACTATAAACCTTATGAAAAATACGTGTATTATATTTTGTTATTGTTTATTTGTATGAGTAATCGTAATGTTAAATATTGATCTACTAAGCTTCCATAACATATTAAGAATTAATATTGTCTTTAAATAGCGAGAAGTATAATTTAGTTATATTTCATGAGTTCGTAATTTGATTTTTTTTTTTTTTTTTTTTTGGTGTAGCCTGGCATGGAATTAAAGAAAGAAAAATCGCGAGAATCTATAATATAAAATAGTGGACAAATTGGAACTTTACCTGCTAGTTTTCTGTTCATTCTTGGATCCATGAATGAATGTGACCTTTTGTTGAAGAAGAATATGGAGGTAAATTCATTTTTTTGCTTCTATAAATTTTGTTTTGTTTTGTTTTGTTTTTGTTTTTTTTGTTTTTGCTTTTTAATTGCACTGCCTATTTCATTTGCTTCATTTGATTTCTGTCGCACATATTGGCAGGTTCTTATGATATGGTCTTTAATAAATTAAATGGACATTAATAAATTAAGTATGACAAGAATAAATTATGTTTCCTCAAAGTTACTGTTAATGTATAAAGCACAACGTTCATATTCAACCTTCATAATTCATAATAGAACTTAAGATTATATATATTTAGTGAAATAAAGAATATTAGTTATTTATTTTGTGATTTTATATTAACATATTTCTTACGTAACTCTGATGCTATTATTATGATCACGGGATATCATGATTGCATTCTCAATAATTAACGAAAAGCATTTAAGTAGAAAATTTATTATTATTGAAGGAATAATTTTAAAAATAATAGAAGCGCTAAATTAAAATTTTGAACATAATAGAAAAATAAAAATATCATTATGTCAATTAAATAGAATAGCCTCTACTCCATCCATTCTTACATTGATCAAAACCGGACTGGGCTAGCTCCTATAATAAACCACGTCTAAATTATAATCAAATTACTATAAAATGAAAAGCTTTCTTCTAGAAGACTTTTGCCTTTTTGCCCATTTGCCCATTTGCCCATTTGCTTTTAAGGCGCTCTCCCACACGTCGTTGGTTCTTCCAACCATGAAAAGCCACAAACATACGTAAAACAAACATAAGCTATTAAATTACATAATTAAAATCAGAGCTTCCAAAATATAATTTAGACACACAAAAATTATGGCTTTTGTTGTCACTTGAAATTCTCTTCAACTTTGTTCTAAACTCCCCAAAAATCATTTGCCGTCTAAACTCATTTTAATATAACTCACTTGCATGCTTATGAATAAAATCAAAATTCATGTCTTGACGTCATTGTCTTCAAATTGATAAATGTTTGTAACAAATAAATTGATTGTCTATTTTTTTATTTAATGATATATGAACTAACACTTGTTATTCTTTAACATACGCTGAATAATTTTTTCTATACACTTAATATCTCAAAAATTATGTATATCGTGTAAATTGTTTATCTAATAATTTAAGACAAAACACTAATTTAATTCAAGTGCTCTTAAAATTTTTAAAAAATCTCTAGAAATCAAACTCAAAAAATTAATAATTGAGTGTTCTTATGTTCATATGAACCGACTTAAGACAATTCTCCGGATGAACAATTCACTATATAATTAGGATGCTAAGGCCTTATTTAGTTAGGAGATGTTTAGTTAGATTATAGATTGTGATTTTTTGTTGTGATTATTGTATTTTGTATTGATTTTTATGTTTTTTTCGATTTTTTATTGTATTAGTATATTTTCTTTATCGATTTTTTATTTTAAAAAATAGAAAACTAAAACCAAAAAATAAAATGAGTTTAAACAAAACCTTTCAAAGTACATTTGATATCGCTTCTCGTTTCTATTTTTAATTTTTAATTTTATATATGTATATTATTTTCTATTAATTTTTGTGCTATTTTTTGAGTTTATGTGCTGTATTAATATGTTATTTTTTTTAGTTTTTGTACTGTTTTTTATTAGTTTTTGTATTTATAAAAATAAGAAACAAAAACCAAAAACCATAATAAAACCAAACAAGGCCTAAGTTTTTTGTTTTTAATTTTCTTTTTCTATTTTTTTAACACAAAAATAAAAAAAATAGAATATAAACCAATAAAAACAATATACTAATATAGTATAAAAATTAAAAAAACACATAAAATTTAATATAAAAATATAAAAATTAAAATTAAAATTTATAATTAATAACTTAATTAAACTTGTCTTAAATAAATATATTAATATTTTATAAAAAAATATTTAGGATACAAACAAAAGGATGCAGAGGTAAAAAGTGGAGAAACCACTAAAATTTATGTACTGTACGTAATATTCTTTTGTAAAAGTGGTCTGAATCAACTAAATTGGATATGAACTTTTATGTTATCCCAACTGGTAAGAGAGAGCGATATGTGTGTGTAGTTGATGCCGTTCAATTAAATCCAGAGTATGGACAGACGGCCCGTCCTTCTAGAACGAAATTTGTCTGTCTCTTTTATCTTTTGCCTCGAGCCTGCGGACGTGGACTCGACACCCCTACCTCACGTTAGGCACTAAAGTGATCATTTTTTGTGTCATCAATAGAGCTTTGTTGCTTTCTCATCATCCCTTTGCCCATAAAAGTTTCAAAATTCACCAGCACGCTTCAAGCCTAAAAACAACATGCGTGGACCTTCCCAACTCGTGATTTTAAGCCTAGAAGTCCTAGTTACTTAGCCAATCATAATGTATAATCAAACGTCCCACCCCATATAGGTCTACTTCATCAAGTGTATCCATCCAACTATTGTACATGATTCAGGTCAATCACTAGGAAATGACCTATAACTATCATCACGCCGTATAATCAAATGAGATTAAATGTGTGACGTGACATTGTTATTTCACGCAAACTTATACAAATACAATAATCCACGTTAATTTGCAGCCTTAACTATGTGTTATAATTAATAAAATTTGTTATTTAGTGAAATTTTTAATCAAAAAAAATGAAAATTTCAATAATTAATTAAAATATCTATCTTACGGTACTTATTGAGATGCCTTCAAAAGTTAGAAAGAGTAGGCCATCACACATTTGAAACTATCCTACGCGAATTAATGGTGCACATCTTATACAATAAAAGATTTGGACTGGCTAATTAATAAGTGGGGATTTTTTTATTATATTATAACAAAAAATTTAAAATTGTCAAATCAACAAGTATAGATTATTTTGATACTTAATTTTGAACTGTAGTCTAAAAGCAATGGCTTCCATGAAATTAGACAGACAAGGCTGCCCTCATTTACTTGTTTCGGAAAGGCAACATTGCAGTCTCTGATTTGTCACACTTTAAATATATTCCCTCCCAACACCGTTGTTGAGTGTAGAGCGACAACAAGTCTTTGAATTTCTCTGCTCTTCACTATCCCCATAACCTCAAAATTTCAGGCTTTAGAAAAACCTTACTTGACCATGGAAGCCACTACTCTACATCAATCATACCTTCCTCTCACAGTAATTGATAACTAAAAGTGGTTGACTATAACTACTACCTCTGGGTTCTATCCCCTGCCTCAACTCCGTCTTAAAGCTTCCAACTTTATACAGTTTTCGACTTCTCCGCTTTATCTAGGCCTCTTCCATGGCTTTCCCACAGAAACAAGGAGTAAAACAGCTGATTCCTGGATTACCTGATGATATAGCAGTGGAATGTCTGATCAGGGTACCTTATCAATTCCATTCATGTATGAAATCTGTGTCTCACACGTGGCAGAGTTTGATTTCCAATCCGTCTTTTTATCAAGAAAGAAGAAAATCTGCCACTTCAGAGCAGATTATCTGCCTTGTTCAGCCCCTCCCGGCGGCTACCGACGATGGCTCCACTGGAGTGATAACGACGGGGAAGGAGGACAACCAACGCCGGCAACAACAGCGCCCACAACAGAACTTCAACGGCACGCTTCGATATACTCTGAGCATATACAACGTAACACAAAATATTTGGCAGAGAACAAGGCCTCTTGAAGGTATTCCAATTTTCTGTCAATGTTTAACATTTCAATCGTCTGGAAAAATTCTGCTATTAGGCGGTTGGGATCCGACAACGTTCGAACCGGTACCTCACGTGTACATCCTAGACTTGGTGGGAGAAACGGCCGGACAGTGGAGACGCGGCGCGCCGATGAAGGTGGCAAGATCTTTCTTTGCATGTGCAGTGGTGGGGGAGTCCACCGTGTACGTCGCCGGAGGACATGACGGTCGGAAAAATGCATTGAGGTCAGCAGAGGTGTACAACGTTGAAAGAGACGAGTGGACATCGTTGCCTGACATGATTGAGGAGAGAGACGAGAGTGAAGGGTTGGCTTGGGAAGGTGATTCCAGGTTCTGGGTTGTGAGTGGTTATGGAACTGAAAGTCAAGGGCAGTTCAGGTCTGATGCTGAATGCTATGATCCTGTCACTGGGTCGTGGTCTAAAGTTAACGAGGTTTGGCCTTTTGTGAGTAATAATCCAAGAGGAGGGAACGTTCCAGTGAATAATAGGAAAAGGGAAAAGCAATGGTGGTGGTTTTTGGGTGGTGAACAACTGCGGCAATTAGGTGAAAGAGGTGAGAAGGGTGATGAGAAGCTGAGAGTGAGCTCGGTTGTTGCTATTCCGGATTGGATTAGCCTGACAACTGTGTCTGCCACAGCTATTGGATGTGCTAATGAGAAGGATGAGCATAGAGTGTTTGTGATGGGTGGTGGCGGAGGTGGGTCGCCGTCGTCGGTTTGTTGTGAGTGTGATGGGGAAGGGGCTTTCATTGTGGATGTGGATGAGAAGAAAGGGAGTTCCAGGTGGAGCCATGTCCATACTCCTCCAGGATTTTCCAAGTTTCCATATTCTGCTTCTTATCTGACTGTTTGAAAAGTAAACCCGATTGATACACAGTGTTAGTTAAAGAAGCGAAATGATGTTGTTATCACCTATACATTTGCAATAGTCTTCTGTGACAACCCATGTGCGCACGGAATTTCAAAGAATTGCGAGAAAAGTATACGATAACATAAACTGTTCTGCTGTTCTCTTAACAAAGTTAAAACAGTTTTCACACAGAATTCTCAAATAAAATTGGTATTGCGGCTAAATCGGAACTCCAGGGCTATGGTTTTACAACATTATGGGGCGAAGTCAATTTTGGAAAAGAATCATTGCCTATTAACATACTTCTACACACGTTGAATTCATTAACTTATGAACAAAAGGGTAGACCTAGCCTGGGTGGCATTTGGATTCCACCCCCAAGAATACAGTCTTTCATTTCCAGTCAAAGCAGTTGCCAGTCATCCTCGTGCGTGTTCCCATCTGCACCGCTAATGGGTATGACACCATGAGATTCATACTCCGGAACTTCACCACCATTATTTATCATGTCCTCGTGGTTTACTTGCTTTGGCAATTGATGTGAACGAGCCACAGTAAATAAAGGTGCACCATTTGAATCATTTGCCAGCTTGGTTGCCAGTGAACAAAATTCATCAAAATCATCTGTTCAGTGAACTATGATGATATAAACGGGTTCATGGTTACATTTAAAAATTACAAATAGGAGAGCAAATCAAAGATGGATGGCAAACCTTTGTCTCGACAATAAAATCCAATTGCCAAGGATGGATCGATCGAGTCCAGGGGAATGTACCGTATCAAGCTGGTCAAATTATCATAAAAAAATTAGGAGACTTCAACTTCACAAGGTTATTGTGCAAGGAAACTAAAATTTAAAATCAAGCTTACTCGCTGTGATACGAGGAAGTATCAGCCTTAACATCATGTCCACTAACATTAACTGCCTGGGAAGTAAACAAAAAAAAAAGAAGTCAGAAATATCTGATTCACAATAACCAAATACATTGGCAGCAAAATCACAGCCAATTTCAATCATGGAATCCTAATATTGGCTTTCAAACACATTTCTAGGGAGTTTTTGAGGGATTAAAATATAATCACAAAATTTTTCTCTTCATCGTGGAAGGTTTGTTATGTCAAATTCTCAACTTATATGACCAAAAGTACAGTACTATCAAAATTTATTTGCTATTCTAATGACAAAATAACCACTTGGGAATAGCAAGCCTACATCTTTCAGCCTTTTTTTTAGTTTAATGTTCATCACATTGCTCCTCTCTAGGTTTCTCTGCTTCAGTGTACTTAACATTCATTTGTGGAAGTGAAGCAATGAAAGTTTAGCATAATTGCTACCCTAACTTTGTTATCAGATTCATCCAGATCACTGAGAAACAAACATTTTCCCACCTACAGGGGCAAAATATTTCCCTAGTAATAGGCACTCCTTTCATGGTCTTAAATTCATAGCAATTTGCAGTTTTATCTTTTTCTCAATGGATAATTCTAATATAGTTATCAAGAAAAAGCATTGTCGTCTAAGAAATGAAATCTCTTAATGCACCCACGAGTTAAGGGAATGATGTTCCAACTCAAAATGAAGGGCCTAGGGATGTCGTCAAATAACACGTCATCACACTACAAACCAGTCTTACAAAGCACTTTTATTACATTATCCATGGTGGTGGAACAAATGAAATGAGTTGAAAGATGGTACATGTGCTGACCAGTTTGCAAGTGCTACAGGCATGAATCAAATATAAAAAGAGTAATTAATGTTGAAGACATAGATGGCTCAAATGAATTACCGGTTGAACATCATGTGGATCAAGATAAAAAGCATTGTCATCTTGCACACCAATGATGTAAGTTGAGGCACCTGGTTTCCCACCTAAAATGCCAAGGCTTTGGGGAAAAGTGAACGTTGCGTGCAGAGATGGAATATACCTAATACAAAATGAGAAAGCAAGTTAAACTAGATATACCATTAACCATGGGAAGAAGAAGGTATCAGCTGTCTTCATAAAGACAATTAATAGAGGGGGAATTCAGTTTCTCCAATTTTGGGCGGCTGGAAATAATTGAAGTTACTATTCACTGACTGTATCTCACAAGTATCCTATAGTGACTATCTTGTTATTTTCCAGCACTATGCTGGAGTAGAAAAAATTTTGGTGCATTCATTCATGAAACTTTCTTCTGCTTTCAACCCCATTTATTTTGTCTTTCCATTTAAAATTTCACATAAAAATTTCATAAAACATCAGATTGAAATTTCTAATATCAACAAGCAAAATGGGTGGTAAAGCTGAGTTAACACATTGTAATTAGTCCAACTTGCAAACAAACACATTAGGCACACCACTTACCAAAGCATTGTCAATACTGGTTTGAGAAGCAAGAATACAAGCAAAACAAGATTACCAACCTGGAGTTAACTATTTCGATGCCAAGAACCAAGAACCAAGAGAAGTATTGGAGTCCAATCTTCCTGACCTTTGGAAAACTCTTCACAACGTCTAGAGGCATCTTCAACCCATAAAACAGGAGCTCCACCTTGCTCCCCATCTTCATCTCCAGAAACAACATAAACAGCCATTGGAAGTTGGTATCCAGTGCCAATTTCCTCTTTCTTTAAGCGGACCAAGTATTCCCAGGAGCGACACACGGCATAAGGACCTACCCATGAGCCAGCAGCAAGGCCATGAACCTTTCCAGCTTCAAGAAGATTGTGAATAGAGAAAGCAGACGCTTTGGAATCACCAAAAAGGTGCAAGATCTTAAGATATTCTTCATCCCATGGCTGCATAGTGGATAAAACAAGCTATCAAGAGCTTACTCATTGGACCCTGATCCAATCCTTGGCTGCTAAGAAATTTGTATTATTTTTTATGGTAGCGACAATAAAATTAAAATTGGATGACAGACGTATATTGGAAGAGTGTACAAGTTCAATAAACATATATATTCATCCTACCTCATGCAATACGGGAAGAGCATAAAAGTTCAATACACACATACTATTCATCCTACCTCATGCAAAGGTCTTCTCCAAGATCTCCCTAATCTATGAAATAACAATGCCTGCAAAGTGAGCAAGCAGCACAGTCAATATTCTAATGAAAAATACCAACGGAAACATTGTCAGAGGGCAATGCCCTAAACAAAGAAGATGTTAGAGAAAAAAATTTTATGCATCAACATCATAAGTGTCAGGGGTAAGAATAATATGAGAAAGTAAAAGGAAACAATTGATAACAATTCTGATGTTAGATCTCTTCACTAGTGTAGAATGTGTTGCTGAGAATCAATTTTTCATATTCTGAAAACCATCTAATTCACAAATCAACACAGAAACAGTTTCCAGTATCGAAATCTATTTCCACCAATGGACCTGAGCAATGAGCATCTGACTGCTACGGAGCATGCAACCCCAGCTTACATCACTGGTGTATTTTGAATCTCCAATAGCATCAAAACCTGTTTAAATGAACAGTGAAAAGAAAAACAGAAAAGGATGGTAGATATTAGAATGCACTAAAGCTATATTTTATTCATGTGACTACTTGGCTAAAACAAACCTTTTCTATATGTCATCAGAATCCGTGAAGAAAAATCGTATGTGAATTTAGATAATGTGGTACCAGTCCCTTCATCCCCAGAGTATTCCTCTTGTGAAATTTTATAGCGTAAACCTAGAAACCAAATGTCACTAGCTGTGTGTGGAATCCCAGCTCTACGAGGCCCCAGTACACGCTCGTGAATTCTCCTCATTGCCCCACCTAGAACAATTTTCCTCACAGCAGATGTCCAACCATTGTTTCCAGTAGCAACTGACTTCTTTTCACAAGTTGATGAGTTACAATATAGTTCAAAGAGAGAGAAAGCAGATGCAAAGATGCTTGACCATGACAAACACTTGGAAGACTTTTTTCCATTAGATCCTGAATCTGAATAATCTGATGCTAATAAGCTACCTGCCGTATCAGTTTTATTATGTGGAGACCATTTTGAAGGAGCTGCACCGTCACAAAATCCCTTCATTACCAATTTTTAAGAGCATACATTGATGGAATCGGCCCATAGAAGTTCTAATAAGTTTCTGTTAAAGATAATACAGAAAATATCTTAGCTTTTGACGAAAACCATGATATAAAGTAAGGCAGACAGAGAGACAAAAGGACAGAAATAAGCACACATGCAGCTATGAACACTACATAAAGAACTCATAAATTCCAATAATGACGTAACTTTAAGCACTAGCCAAATGTTCCACACCACCATTCAGACAAGTCACCTTTAACCAACCTAGAGGACTCAATATCATTAACTTGATGTGTGAACTACCTTCTTACATTTTGCTATGAACCCACAAGAGCTTTAAGAACAGAGAAAAACCCTTTTCTTTCACATCAGGCTCTAAAATTATACAAACTTGAAGCAAGGAACAACATAGGACAAACAAATTCAAAAAACATCTTATTATCATTCCTTTCATTATCTTATTCTCTTTGCTATTAACCTTTTACCTCCTAAAACCTTTCCACCTAAATGAAAGAAAAATTATCCCACTGAAAATGATGAATTCACACGCTTGTAGTCACCTTTGAATATCACAAGACGATCCAAAGTTTACCACCATTTATTAGTAAACATAGGCCATATAGCCCGTTTACCGGAGATAAGATAACCTGAACTTTATAGCATCCGAGGCTCTAAATTCTAACTTATAGTATCCGAGGCTCTACTAGGGACTTTCAGATAGTTTGTTGTATCACAATATAATTGCTTATTCATTGCTGCTGCAAATACTAAAACAGCATACCATAGAAGAACCTTTCCTTAAAGTTCATAAAAACAAAAGAAAATTATATAAATCAATACAAAACCAGATAACATAGATAACGTCATTAGGCGAAAAAACATGTGAATTTTGGATCTATAGAAGTTAAGAAACGCAAACAAAACAACCAGACAAAGCAATTGAGTGATCCCCAAGGGACATTAGAAAAACCCAGAAATGAAAGCTAACAAATTAGCACATGTGAATACGAAACAACGAATTATAGAAAGCATATGAATACGAAACATCGAATTATAGAAAGCACGTCTGGGTTCGAAAAATTACGACCTAAAACGCTAATACAACATTTTAAAGCTCAAGTATTGACAGGGAAAGATCAAGATAGTGCTTAAAGAAGGTGATGAGCTTCACCTGAATGATATATACGATCAAAGAGGCCTGGAGCAGAGTAGAAATTGGCTTGTACGAGTTTTTATTGCGTGTCTGTCTCATATACAACCAGTACAACTTTGTAACACCTGTATTTATAAGTATCCACGACACTGACAACAGTTGACTTTGTATTGACTATTATTCTATCACACGTGCACAACTGACAAGTTACAGATCTTAAAAACTTGATGCTCTATTACGGTAAAGGAGTTACTTTATTATTAATATTTAAGAAATAGTTTAATTTGTCTTTTAACATTTTAAGTAATATTATTTTATTTTTTAATTTTGTAAAATAGTTAAATTTACTTCCTAATATTTTAAGAAGGATTATTTTATTTTTTAATATTTGTAAAATATTATAAATTATTCCTTAAGTCTTTAGTAAATTAACTTTTTGTTAGTCAATTATGAAGTATGCATACATGACATGATGAAATGGTAATATAGGACCCAAATATAATATTGATATGAATTTAAAAAAAATAATTATTTTAGTATTTGTTTATTTCAAATTTAAATTAAGTTATAATTATTTTTTTAATTCAAGTCAGTATTATATTTGGGTTTCACATTGACATGTTAGCATATCATGTGTATGTAATTAACAGTTAACTGATAAAAAAGCCAACTTAGTAAAGATTTAGGAGACAATTTGTATTATTTTACAAATGTTATGGGATAAAGTCGTAATCCTTAAAATATTATGGGATAAATTGAATCATTCTGAAATGTTGAGAGGTAACGTGAATCTTTTACTTAAAAAGTATCAAATAAGTTCTAACACTTTTAAAATATTAAAAAATTTTAAAACGCTTTTAAAATATTAAGGTTAGATTTATAGTTCTTTTTTAAAGTTTTGTTTAAACACTTTTGAAATGTTATGATTCTTTTTAAATATTTTAAAACTTTAAAATTTGACCTAAATATAAATAAAAAAAGGTTATGATTGATATGATACTTTTTGTCGTGTTTAAAATAAACTTTAACATTTGGAAAACGTTCAAAATAAATTCTAATATTTGAAAAACGTTAAAAAAGAACTCTGTAGGGTCTTGTCTTAATCTTTTCAATTCTTGAAGGGCTATGTGCATTGCATGTTTGCTCAATATTTGTTTGATCATTGCAT
>JAOXYD010104252.1:0-11647 GCA_028565735.1 Pinacopodium congolense
CAAATTATGAAATGAGTTAAAGGCATTTAGTCATTAATAGTCAAAATTAATCATATAACATTTGAAATTGTCAAAATAATTGTACTCAAAAGAAAACATGAACAACAATAAGCATCAAAATTAAAAATATTTTCCATAAATTAGAGACTAGCAAAAGAAAATTGATAAATTGATATACTATCAAACAATAAATATTCAAGTGTGCTCAAGACATACATCCTTCCCCCACACTTAAATTAAACATTGGCCTTAATATTCATAAATCCCAAACAAAGCATAAAATTCAAGAGAAAGGAAACAAATACACCTTGACAAATATGTGATCAGGAAATCTCTCCATTGATGTGAATTGCGGCTATATCAAAAGCAAGGAAAAAATATCAATGCACCATAAACAGAATAAAACACACAAAACTAAAGACAAACACACCACAACACACCAAAAGAATGCAAAAAGCATCCTATTTTATTGAAAGCATATGAAATCTTACTTCTATAGTTGGGCTGACTCCCAGCAAGTGCTCCTTTAAGGTCTTTTAGCTAGACCTTAGCATTAGGAAATTTTCAACCCAAGCTTAGGTCTAACACCTAGCTTCTCATTCTACTCCTTGGTATAATAACAAACAAATTTTAGAAGAGTTCCTATATAAATAAGAAGGGTCTTGAATTCAGAATGACTACAATGAACAAAGCATCGTGAAAAAAATGCAAGCCATACAACTTCTGCATGCTAATTAAAAGGTTTAAAACCTATGAAATCTATATTATGAAATGCTACCTTGGACTCCTCCATGCCATTAATTTGCACAACATGTTCACTTAATTCAATTGTAGGCTCCTCACGAAATACATTATTAGTTATGTATTCAATAGCCTGATTATCACTTTTAGAATCAATAGTTTCCAACTCAATATCACCTGAAGCTAATATAGGCTCACCACTATCTGTTAATTCATTTAACTCTACATGATCAAGTCCTCTAATTGATATTAAAGAGTTTTCAAATGATGCCATATTAAGCCAAGGATAATCCGGGTGATCCATCCAACTAGAGGTGTATGCCGCATCTAAGAATTCAGAAGGCTGTTGATCAAAAATGGGGGAAGATTGGTCGAAACAAGATGGATTGAGCCAGGAGTTATAAGGGTAATCCTCAAAATCAGAGGTATAGGGTTCAATGTGCTCAACATGGTTTTTTCAATCATCTCCCCAATTAATTTGAACTTCAGGCACATACCATTAGCTATCAACTCAATTATAATTTTACTTCTGCAACTTCTTGATAACTTAATTAAGCTACCAAAAGATGTCCCAACTCACAAACAAAGACTACATCAAAAATAAAACAAAGAAAAAAATTGAAAAATGAAACATAAAATACACAAAGGACAAAATAAAGAAAACAACGCAAATAAAAAATACCTTAAAGTAATTGTCACTGATATATCCCTAATATTACAATTCACTTCCCTGACAATGACGCCAAAAACTTGATTGCAGTTGAGCACATACAAAATTACCTCAAATTAATCTTTCTTTCAATGGTTGACAATTTAACAATTAATTCAAGACCAACTCTTCGACAAGTATACCGTTCGAATCACGTAATAAAGTGGAGTATATTTAAAACTCCGAGTATCGATCCCATGAGGAAGTTTATATGATGTGAGTACTAGGTTAATCGAATTACAATTATCTAGAGAAAACTCAACTTTATGATTTAAGAAAATAAATAACTAAAAAATAATCTAAAAAGCTTAGAAAAATTCCAATCAATTGTAAAAGAACGACATATTGCTTTTCCTAAATTATTCAGTTAAGCTTTGGAGGTTGTTGAATTCATTGATTTAAAGATCAATGATGCTTAATCTTAGGTCTTCACTAAATCAAGGCAATACTATGGTTAAGACACTGGCTTATCTCTATTTGTCCTATCATAAAGTTTGGTTATGCTTCAGACTTAGCTAATAAGCTTAAATTTCAGGAAGTCTAGTTGTAAATTATCTTAATTTAAGAATAACACCCTCATGATTAACCAATCTTTGGTTAATTCATTGATTTATATCATGTTTTTATTGACTTTTCTAATAACCTAGGTGGAGACCGTCAGATCCTAGATTATCTAATGATAATGTCCTAAGTGATCAGTTCAGGACAATCATTAACCATTCAATAAACAAAGATTAACTCATTAATTATCCATTAATCATAAATTAACACAATTAATTATCTATAAATAGATTTAGTATAATAACTTAACTGAAGTTAAACATTAAGAACAAAAATTAATTAAAGAACATAATAAATATAATTTAAGCAAAAAAACTTTGATTAATATAATATAAAAGTAATAATACACAAAATTAAGAGTTTATAATGAACTAAATCACATCCCCAGATGGTTATCAAACTTTGAGTAATGTGATTACATTTACTGGAACTTCAAACAACCTGAAAATCTCAAATTACAAAAGATTGAAATGATATGCAACCTAAAAGCTACTTTGATTTGAAAACTAAAGAAAGAAAATGTGTTTTGATCTTAAATCTGATTCCTAAAATGTCTGAAAAGGCCCTCTATTTATGGGACAAACATATTTTCAGTCCCCCACCTTTAACAAATTTCTTAATTCAGTCCTCCACCTTTAATTTTTCCTATTTGAGTATTCAACTTTTATGATTATTCCTAAATCAGTCCTTCCATCAATTCAATTTGATGGAAGGCTTATAACCAAAACGACGTAATTTTGGTTTAATGACTTATCAAACAAAATGACGTCGCTTCATTTATTTCATTTCATTTATTTTTAATCATCTACCTCTCATAAATTTCCTAATTCAGTCCTTTAACTTTAATATTTCCTATTTGAGTACTCCACTTTTACGATTATACGTAAATCAATCCTTTTGTCATTTTAAATTGATAGAAGGTTGATATGGAAAAAAAATAACTTCATTTATTGGGTCACATCATCAATTCTTCTTTCGAAAATAATTTCATTTATTGGGCCACATTGAATTTTTTTTTTTTTTGAAGAAAACTAGGGGTTTGCTGTGAATTTTTTTAATAAAATGATGTCATTTTGGTTGATAATTCATTAAACTAATTTTTTTGTGAGTTTTTTAAATAAAAAGATGTTGTTTTGGATGATATTTCATTAAACCAAAGCAACGGCATTTTGGTTGTAATAATGTGACCCAACAAATGAGGTTAGTTTTTCTCCAGATCAGCTTTCTGTCAATTTGAACTGACAGAAGGAGTAGTTTAGGTGTAATTGTAAAAGTGGAGTACTTAAATAGGAATTATTAAAGGTGAGGGATTGAAGTAAAAAATTTGTTATAGGTGGAGGACTGAAAATAAGTGAGACGACGTCGTTTTGGATGATAATTCATTAAACCAAAACTGCATCGTTTTGGTATTTAACTGATTGAAGGATTGATTTAGGAATCATCATAAAAGTGGAGTACTAAAATAGAAAAAATTTAAGGTAAAGGACTGAATTAGGAAATTGGTTAAAGGTGGGGGACTGAAAATATGCTTGTCCCCTATATTTATAGGAACGGAGCAGTTGCAAGTGGAGGAAGAAGACAGCTACAAATGTTAAAGATTTGAGTTAAGAATTGTTGTTGTCATCCTTCAACAATCATCTTCACTAAACTACAACAGTGCCATTGAAGGATGAACAGCCCACCATTAGTATATAATTTCTAACTTCTTAAATGGTGGACTGCAATCCATTAATGGTAGACTATAAATGGTGCTGTTAATGGTCTAGAAATCATACTGTTCTTGCATCTTTTCCACATATTCTCCAATTCTTCACATCAAACTACAATTGAATCATTTCTAAACATAAATTAAACAATTAAACAATGAAATAAGGGCAAATATACAACAAATAACATCCGAAAACACTATGAATTTGACCCCTAACACTTAATGGTTATCCTGAACTTATGACTTAAGATATTGCCATCAGATAATTTAGGATCCAACAATCTTTACCTATGTTATTAGAAACATCAATGAATAATGTGGTTTAAATAAGTAAAATAACTAAAGACTTGGTTAATCACGAGGTTACTAGTCTTAAATTAAGAAAATTTAGGATTAGACTTCCTAAGCATTAAGCCTATTACCTAAGTCTGAAGCATAACCAATCTTCAAGATAAGACCAATAGAGACAAGCCAGTGTCTTAATCATAGTGCTATCTTAATTTAGTGAAGATACCCTAGATTAAGCATCACTGATCCATTAATTAAATCATCATCCACTAAAGTTTAACTGAATAATTTAGGGAACGTAACCTTAAACTCTTTTGCAATTGATTGGAAGTTTTCTTGTCATTTTATATTAGTTTTGTAATTTTATTTTCTTAATTTAAAAACCTTAATTATCTAGATAATTGTAATTCAATTGACCTAGTACTTATAATTAGATACACACTTCCTCATAAGATTGATATTCGGAGTCTTAAAAATAGTCCATTATATTACTTGTTGTGACTGGTGCACTTGCCAAATAGTTAGTCTTGAATTAATTATGAATTTTATGGTTAAAAATAGATTAATTTGAGCTAATTTTGTGTATAAGACATACCGCAATCAAGTTATTGGCGTCATTGTCGGGGAAGTGTATTTGTAATAATAGGAACATATCTGCGTCAGTTACTCTAGAGATTTGTTTTCTTATTTTGTTTGTTTGATGTTCAGATTAGCAGTTTCTTTCTTTCTTTTGTTTTATTATCATCTTTGTTTGTGTAGAGAGTGGTATTTTGGTACTTTCTTTTAATCATCAAGAAGATGTGGAGGCAACATTACCATCGGTATGAGCCTGAAGTTGAAGCTGAATGGGGTGATAATTGGACAAATCATTTTAAATCATTTACTGATACCTATACCTTTGATTCTAATGATTACCCTAATTACAATTAACTTAATCCATCTTGTTTTTACTAGGCTTCACCCATTTTTAATCAACAGCCTTCTGAATGCATAAAAGAGGATTACACCTCTAATTGGATGGATCACCCAGATTTGAGCATGATCAAAGAACCATGGAGAAAATTTTAGGATTAGTTATGGGACTTGATCATATAGAGTCAGATGTGTTAAAAGACAGTGGTGAGTCTACACTAGCTTTAGGTGATATTTTGTTGCAAGATATAAATTATGAGAGTGATAATAAGACTATTGATTGCATAACTGATAACATATTTAGTGAGGAGCTTGAATTTGAATTAGTTGAACATGTTGTGAAAATTGATGGTATGGAGGATTCTAATGTCGCATTTGAGAGTATAGATTTCATAGATGTTACAGCTTTTAATTCACAAACAGAAATTGTCTACTTAGAATTTTTATCAAAATGCTTTCTTCAAGATAGTCATTATGAATTCAGTACCCTACTGATTGGTGTAGGAAATTTTTTGAACTTGGTTTGTCGTTATTCAAAGGATCTGGATGAGAAGTTAGATGTTGGATCTAGGCTAAGATTGAAAATTCTCTATCCTTAATGCCCAGCTAAAAGATCCTAAAGAAGTTCTCATTGGGAGGCAACACTATTGTAGAAGTAGGATTTTCTATGCTTTGAATAATATTAGTTTGCTTTTAGCATGCTATTAGTGTGATTCTTTTGGTGTGTATTGTTGTGTTTGTTTTTGGTTTAGTGTGTTTTATTCTATTTCTGGTGCTTTGATATTTCATCCTCAATTTTCAAATGGTAGCAATTCATAGCACTAGAGAGCTTTCATGATCACATATTTATCTAGGTGTATTCATTTGCTTTCTCTCGCATTTTATGCTTTATTTATGATTTATGAACATCAAGGACAATGTTCAATTTAAGTATGGGGCAAGGATATATTAGTTAAGAACACTTGAGCATTTATTGTCTGATAGCATATCAATTTATTGATTTTTTAATAGTTTATAATTTGTAAAAAACTTTTTTTATTTTGATGCTTATTATTTTCCATGTTTTCTTTTGAATTTAATTATTTTGACAATTTGAAATGTTACATGATTAATTTTAACTATTGATGACTAGGTGCTTTTAACTCATTTCATAATTTGGATAACGGATACCTAAAGATTAGAATGATATTCCACATATAAAATACAACTTAGTGAGAAATTTTGTGACTTTTTTAAAACAAATTTATCATTAGCATAAATAAATAAATAACTTACTTAATTAAATAAGTGGGTAGAATTCACTCCGCTGTCTTCTAACCTTAAAAAAGAAAAGAAAAAGTTTTAAAGAGTAGTTAAACATATTGAGTGGTGTTTTTAACTAGATGTTTGATGTAACTCAATTAAGTAACCATGGGTTGTTCATGATAAAATATTCACCTTCACGTCAAAAGATTGAGTTACTTCTTAAGCAAGTTGCTCACATATTTAATTAATTAGTTAATTAAATAAATTATTAAAAAAGACGTGCAAGTGTTTAGAACTTTAATGCATTAAAGTCATCATATTTACGTTTTACATATTTAAATGATTTTTATAATTTAGGTTTAAGGTTAAAAAAGAATGAAATTATTTCAATACATTGGCGATTTGATATGATTAATTGATTATATAAAATTTTGCTGAGTCATTATTTTTGAAATATGAAGAAAACATTTTCAATAATTATTTTGTTAATCTTGGATTAATTTTCCTATAATTATATACTAAAATGAGAAAGTTGAATGATTGGTTTGTTTGAGGACAAGCAAAAACTTAAGTGTGACGGAGTTGTTATAGGTTAATTTTATAGTGTTTTTGGATGTTAGTTTATGTGCATTTATTCCTATTTTAGTGCTTAAATGTCTAATTTATGTTTTAAAATGTTTAATTTGTAGATTGAGGTAAATAATTGGAGGAATATGCAAAAAAGGAAGAAAATTCATCTAAGTGCTGATCATCAACGACAGTCTAGCTAACCACTGTTCATGGATCCACAAACCACAAATGAAGGAGTCAAAAATAGACTATCAACAATGATATGTTCATCCTTTATTGGTGCCATTGTTCATCAGTACACCCACCATTGATAATTGGCAGCTACGTTCTTTAATAGATTTTTCAACATTTTTGGCTTGTCTTCTTTCTTCAGTTGCAACTGCACCTTCCCTATGTATAGAGGCCTCTCCCAAACGTTTGAAGCATCAATTTTAGGAATTAAAAACCTTTAGTTTAGTTCATTTTAAGACTAAGTAGGTTTTTAGGTTTTTTTAAATTTTAAATCTTTTGTAATAAGAATTTTCAGGTTGTTTGTGGATTCCAACAGTTGTAATAACGTTGTTCAGGGTTAGATAACCATCTGGGGATGTGATTTCGTTCATTCTAAAATTTTAACTTCCTTTATTATTGTTGTTATTTGGAATTCATCAAGGCAATGTTGTTTAAGTTAATTATCTTATTAGCTTTGATTAAATTCTATGTTGAATGTTTAATTTTAGTTTAGTCGAGTTGTTAATTTTGTTTATTGATGGCTAATTGTGTTAATTAATAGTTAATGCATGATTAGTGAATTAATATTTGTTTATTGAGTGCTTAGTGCTTATCCTGAATTGATCACTTAGAATATTGTCATCAGATAATCTAGGATCCGACAATCTCTAACTAAATTATTAGAAAAATAAATAAACAACATGGCTTAAATTAGTAAAATAATCAAAGACTTTATTCATGAGGGTGCCAGTCTTCAATTAAGAAAATTTACGATTAAAATTTAGGATTAGACTTCCTAAGCTTTAAGCATATTACCTAAGTCTGATGCATAGCCAAACTTCATGATAAGACCAATAGAGATAAGCTAGTGTCTTAACCACAATGATGTCTTGATTTTGTGAAGATACCTTAGATTAAGCATCACTGATCCATCAATTAAATCATCAACTACCAAAGCTTAATTGAATAATTTAGGAAAACCAACCTTAAACTCTTTTAATATTGATTGGAAGTTTTCTAGGCTTTTCAAATTAGTTTTGTAATTTTATTTTCTTAATTCATAAAACCTTGATTCTCTAGATAATTGTAATCTAATTGGTTTAGTACTTACAATCACATACACACATCCTTATTGGATCAGTACTCAGAGTCTAAAAAATACTCCAATATATTACTTGTTGTGACCAGTGCACTTATGAAAGAGTTGGTCTCAAATTAATTATGAATTTTTTTGCATTAAAAGATAGAATAATTTCAGCTAATTTTGCGTATATGACCAACCAATTATTTGCAGTGTAATCCCTCTAGGCATCATTCAAGGTATGGCATGCATAATAAATTGAATGGAAGATTTTTCCATGCCTTTGTCCAATAGCTATACTAACTGTAAAATCACTTGCATCACACATCAATTCGAATGGAAGAGATCAATTAGCTGATACAAAAATAGGAGCACTAGTAAGATGCTCTTTTAACAAATAAAAAGAATGCATACATCTATCACTAAAGTTAAAGATAGCATCGTTAGTCAATAATTCAATAAAGGGCTTAGATATCTTGGAAAAATCTTTGATAAGGAGCCTATAGAATCTAGTATGTGCTAGAAAAATCTAAATTACTCTAACTGAATTAGGTGGTGGAATTTAAGCAATAACTTCAACTTTTGCTGGATCTACCTCAATTCCCTTATTTGAAATTTTATAACCCAAAACAATGCACTCTTGTACCATGAAATGGTATTTTTCTCAATTTAAGACCAAGTTGGTCTCCTCACATCTTCTTAATACTTTCTCCAACATTTCCAAACATATATGAAATGATTTATTGAATATAGAAAAATCGTCCATAAAGAATACGATATAAGTCTCTATTATGTTTGCAAAAATTGTTACTATATAGCACTGAAAAGTGGCAGGAGCATTACATAAGCTAAAAGGAATGCGTCTATAAGCAAAGGTGCCATAGGGATAGGTAAATGTTGTCTTTTCCTGATCCTTAGGGACAATAAGAATTTGTAAATACCCATTATACCTGTCTAAGGCATAATGAAAACTATACCTAGTCAACCTCTCAATCACTTGATTAATGAAGCATAAAGAAAAGTAATCCTTTCATGTTGAACCATTTAACTCGCGATAGTCAATACACATATGCCATCCAGTTACTTTCCTTGTGGGAATTAACTCTTCTTGCTTATTTTTCATCATAGTAGTTCCTTCTTTCTTCAATACCTCCTAAACCAGGCTAACCCATGAAGAGTCCGAAATAGGAAAGATAATACCAATATTTAAAAGCTTAACTATTTCATTCTTTAGCACTTTCTTCATATTTAGATTAAGTAAATGTTGAGGTTGGACTAAAGGTTTACTTCTTCCGTAAATATCTTATGATTGCAAATAGAAATGTTAGCTAAGGTCCAACCTATAGAATTTTGATGCTCTCAAGGAACTCTTATCAATCTTTCTTCCATCGTATTGATTAAAGAAGATGAGATAATCAAAAGCAATTATGATGGAGGTTACAAAAAGGTATACTTCAAATGTGAGGGAAGAGGCTTAAGTTCAAGAGATGGTGGCTCATTAATCAATGGCTTAGAAAGTGACTTAATTAGTATATCTAAAGGTTCATAACTCTTAAATTGAATCCAATTAGAGGCCTCCTTTCCATCTTCTAATTCTTCCAACACTTCTTTAACTTCATCTTCCTCTAATTCCAATGAACATGAATGGATTAATGCCTTTTGAAAAAAATTTAAACACAAATACTTCAATATATCATATTGAATGGAATTCACTCTGATGAAGTTACATGAATCAAAGTTGGAAGGATTCTTCATTGCTCTAAACAAATTAAACTTAATCTCCTTATCCTAAAGTTTGAGAACGTGCTTTCCTTCATATACATCAATCAGTGCCCTAGTAGTAGCTATGAATGGCATTCCTAAAATGATAGGCACCGTGTTATCCTCTTCCTAAGCAAATCGATAAAGAAAATAAATTTGTCAACCTTTATAAGAAGATTCTCAATGATTCCTCTTTGATAGGTAATAGATTTATTAGCTAGTTGTAATGAGACTATAGTTGGTTTAGGTTCTTCTAAACCTAACTTCTTGAAGATAGATAAGTGAATTAGATTAATGCTTTCTCTAAGGTCTATCAAAACTCTATCTATTTGTAAGTTAACAATTGTACAAGGATAGAACTACTAGGAACTTTTAGCTTTGGAGGTAAATTATCCAGAAGAATAGCGGAACATTTATATAGGATTTCCTTTCAAAACTTTTGCATAAGAGGGAATTAGAGCAATTTCTTTAGCAAATGGGATATTGGTAAGCAACTGCTTAAACATCTCCAAGAACTTATTGAATTCCTTGTAAAGCTTTGTATCTTCAACCTTTGAGGGTAAGGAATCCTAGGTTTGTAAGGTTAAATATTTGGATCAACAAATAACATAGGTGGCTTTTCAAAGCTTTCACCCTCGTCTTTCGTTCCTTTCTTATTCTCTTCTTCTTTGACTCTATCTCTTCCATCATGTTATCTTTCTTTTTCTTTCTCTTATTCCTCCACCAATACTTATTTTCCTTTCTCTTCTAACTTCATTCTTTTATTTTCAATGATTGGCTTCAGTAATTTTAGGTAGCTTACAAGATAGCCTCTCTGATAAGAGTTGATCAATTTTCCCAACCTAAGCCTCCAGATTCTTAATAGATGTCACATAGTTTTGCATATTTCTCTTCAAAACTAAGTGAGTCCCTTAAAGGTTGATTGACTCTAAAGCCAGGTAAAGGTGCTCTTTGAGGGTTGGCTTGAGGTGGTTGGGGTGGTTGTTGATAGTTTTGGTTTTTACTCCATGAAAATTTTATATGGTTCCTCTAACTAGGATTTGAATAAGGGTTTCCTCTCAACGTACTGAAATTGCTAGTAAACTGAGCTTGTTCTGGTACTCGGGTAAAAGGACTACCTTCTTGACATTCTAATGATGAACAGGAGGTACTACCATAACTTTGACACTCAACTTTATGATTACTACTCCCAGATCCACTAACCAAACTATCCAACTTCTTATTCAATACTTCCATTTAAGCAGCAAGAGCCATTGTATCATTGATTGTATGAAAACCATGTGATCACCTTCGATGGCATTCAAAATTATACTGAAAACTATTTGCATACATTATTTAATCAGGTTATAAGCTTTGGTTAGAGTCTTCTCCATAAAATTACCTCCAGTCGTAGCCTTAATGGTGTTACGAGTCTAACGTATAAGACTGGTATAGAAATTATCTATTTGTTGCCACTTATTGAATCCATGGTAAATAGTGTAGAAATTATCTACTTGCTACCACGTATTGATTCAATGGCTAGGAAACTTATCAAGCATCTCTCTAAATCTCTCCTAAGCCTCATATAGGCTTTCATTCTCATATTGCACAAATGAGCTAATCTTAGCTTTCATATTTCCTACCTTGGCAGGTGGGACAAATTCAGCTCAGAATTACTACATTAAATCATCCCATGTAGTAATAGATGCAGGCTAAAGTGTAGATAGATAAACTTTAGCTTTGTCTGCAAGGGAAAAAGGTAAAAATCTAACTAACAAAAGGCATAGTTTCTTTTCAAATGCAAAATCATCATATAATGCATATAGGCCACAATCAATGCATATTAGGCCTACACATTCATATGCTCATCCTATGCATATCC